>JAODUP010000062.1:0-67500 GCA_025642065.1 Paralvinella palmiformis | reverse complement strand
GCATTAATGTCAAGCCCTTGGTGTTTAGCCAGAATGAGCATATAAAGTGAGCATTCACATAGATTCACTATTGATAGATTATAGTTATCTCATGTTGAATACATACAAAAAACAAAACCTAACTCTGCAACTTTGAGATTACAGTAGTGTGTGTTTATCAGTATATATTGATACTTATCAACTTCAGAATGTCTGGCAGGATTATGCATGATTATACTTTGATAAGACTAAAGTAGTGGGGAAAGTAATATGTTGGGAAATATATAAGAAATGTGGTCGAAATAGTTGCAGGGATAAAAATATCTGATTTAAATTTAATAATTCCTGTTTTTTTTAAATTTTTATAAACAATTATAATTATTTTCCAACCCTCATTGTGTATATCATTCTATTCCTATTGTACAATTAAAAAATAAAGTAATTACAAGTAATCCATCCATATACCTCACTGGTCTGTATGTTTTAGTTGTGGCCATTTTTACTTCTCACATATAAGAAAATTAAATTGGGAAATTTGAAAACAGATTACTATATGTGTATAATATTCTGCATGATTGATAACATAAGAGATGCTATTTTAATTACTGTACAAGTAAGCCCAAAAGATTAATAGCCTAAATCAGATACAATATTAGTATTATTAGTAATGCTTTCAGTTAATTTCATAGGAGTTCTCCTGTCTAGGACCAGTTGTCCATCAGATTTATCATATAAAACTATAATTCTTCATTGATAGTAGGGTTGATCAATGGCATAAAGCTTCATTAGGAGTGATATGTCCTGTATACTACTCAAATGATTTTGAGTAGTTTGTGTTATAATAATTATGGTTGTAGGTGACCAGCTTTCCTAGTTTTATAAATGGAAATATTTAATAATAATAATATATGATTTATATAGTACCTTATTCAGTTGTTCTGAGGTATTTTACACTAAAACATACACATGTAAGTACTATTTTTAAATACAACTGTATGATAAACACTTAAGCAGCGTTTTCAATGGCAGCTGGCTTCCAATGCTATACATCATCTACTTTACAGTCCCTCATCGCCTCATTTATTGGTAGAAAATCGGTCAACTACTTTGGTTTTGGCCAAAGGTGGCCTAGAATGTACCAAATACTCCATTTTCCCCAACTACTGCTGTGGAGACCTCCTAACCCCCCCCCCCCTTCCAACGAAGAAGGGCTACTACTGTGTTAGTGTGACTACCACTACCCAATGGCAAACCCTTCATTACCCCCTCTCCACATCCATACCTTCCTCCAGCAATGGCGTCATGGGTTTTTTAACAAGCCACCACAGGTGAGCTGTTACCTACTATTTGCAAGCGGTCATCTACTCTATTACCTACTGAAAAGGCTGTTTAAGAATAAACAGCATTAAAAAGGTGAATTTTTAAACTAGATTTAAATATTAAATATATTAAATGAGGAACACTGTCAGAGTACATGATGGAAGGATCTATAACCAGTGGTTTGTAATCTTACACATTGTAACATTAGCAAATTATAGCCTTTTGTTCTCAATGTACATGAGAATGAGGATGTTGAAGTCAATCGATTGACTCACCAGTAGTCAGTGAAGGGTTTTAAGGATGGGAGTAATATGTGTTCATATGTGTAGTTTACATAGCAGAAATACTAAGCCTCGTCTTGTCTCTGTTATACTACATACTAAATGAAAAGACGTAATCAGTCTGGTATACTACATTGTTAGGAAATCAATCTGCTCTTTCCCTGGTATAGCTGCATATGAGACCCAGCTAGCTGCTATGTTATATGTTACAGACTCATTTAAATCTAGTTTTCACATTTACTGTGCAAATGTAATCAATGTAACATATTCCGGATGACTTTTGTTTTTAAATATTGCTCAGAGAAATATTATCATTCAGTTTGCAGTTACTCAAACTCAGTTACCTGGGATATATAGTTTTCTGTATCAAATGCTGCTGCCTAGTCTGAGGTCTTTCGAAAGATTTAATACAGATGGATGAATGTTACTTAATGACACATCGGCAATTTGCAAATAAAACCATATTAAAGAATCTTCAGTAAAAGGTTAATAAGCCAGATACTGGAGTTGATAAAAGCTATTTAAAAGCTAAAATGTAGAGGTGTAAATTTTTAAGTATAAATGGTAAATATTTAAACAATACATAGGTGTATAGATATACAAGGTTGTTAAAAAGATAAAATCAGATTCTTAATCTTAGAAAATGGTGTTTAATTTGATAAAATATAGTTAATATATAATGACTAATTTTCACTAGAAATAATTAAATAGGCTTCTGTTAAAAGAGAAGACCTACTTCTCTAGATGAAATAATAAATAATGTTATGATACTGACTACTGGTAGATGTTCTCACTTTAAATAAATTATAGTAAGAAGAAAAGACCAGCTTTTCTTAGGAATTTTAAAACTGTGTCCAGGGCAATATTCTCCAACAGCTCTTTCTGAGTCTCTGCATGGTGGTTAAAGATTCAATACATTCACACACACACACACACACACACACACACATATATATATATATATATATAATTCATCGTCCATTCCTCATTCAGCTTTATTTGTAGATTGAGCACCTGAATAACGTGAATAAACTGTAATTACTGGTAAATGTAAACACAATATGGGCCACTACTATGCTGCATTGTTGTTGCATATATATATATATATAATAAAATACAGTAAAGAGATATTATAATATACAGACATGGAAGAAATGATTTAATAATAAATCCCCTATACATAGTTAGCCTCCATTCATAGTGTGTGGTAGCTGTAGTATACATTGTTTATGATGGCTAGTAACAACTGGTGTACTGGTGCCATTGAATATTCTTATATCTGTACTAAATATGTACATCATAGAAGTATAAATGATTGGAATGATGTGGTTGTGGATTGTTACTGGCAGGTAATCAAATTATCATTTGTTTTATAGAAGCTGAACGATTATTGCCTGAATCAAAACAAGTTAATTATGAAGACCTCACTGCAAAGATAGGTTTGTCAATTATTTTTTATAAATTGAAACTATCTAAGAATTATTTGAATTGTAAATATTATATTTTCCTTAAAAAATAAAGAATTATGTAAATGATATATTTTATGCTACTCTCAGTTGTAATTATTTTTGTTTTGTTATATAATAACCAGAGTAAGATAAAAAAAATTGATAACAGATTAAAAGAAATTATTCATTTCAGGATATGGACGCTTTCACTATTGCCTGTTGGCACTTTGTGGTTGGGCCTTATCTAGTGATGCTATTGAGATTCTCAGCATCTCGTTTATTCTGCCTCCAGCTACATGCGAGTTGAGTTTATCGGATTCATCAAAAGGCTGGCTAAATTCGGCAGTTTTCCTTGGCATGATGCTTGGAGGATATATTTGGGGAACCTTGGCTGATATGCAGGGACGACGTTCTGTTCTAATGTTTTCATTGTCACTCAATTCCCTTGGCGGTCTGATGTCCACATTTGCACAGTCTTTCTGGCTATTTCTTCTACTACGTATTGTCAGTGGCATTGGGTAAGTTGATATTAATCATCCATCATAATTATTGTGTAAGAGATGTTAACTTTACCTGATTGCATTTATTACTGGCTGGTTTCATGAATACATACAAATGATACAATCCACCAATTTTTAGTAATCTTTGAGTTCATAATTATTTTAAAGTTTGGGGTTGTGTTCACTTTTAAAGTATTTATAATTGGACAATTCAATTATTAAATAATATTAAATTGCATAAAAATATGTTTGGCCTTATATTCTTATGATTAATTAATGTAACTTATGTTTTACTGTATTACCAGGTGTTAATTATAGAAAAGATTTTTATTTTATTAATTTTATGGCAATTCTTTTTTCTTGCAGAGTTGGGGGAAGCATGCCTGTTATATTCTCCTACTTCACAGAATTCCAGTCAAAACAGAGGCGTGGTGCTATGATAAGCTTTCTTGCCACCTTTTGGATGTGTGGTAACATTATAGCAGCAGGTGAATAAAATGTCGTGTTTTCTCATCCACAAATCAATTATAGATGTTTTGGTGGCTTTGTTAGTTTTATACTCTAATTACAGAATATTGTTAATGCTATGATGTAATTATTTGATGGAATTTGTTATGATCATCTTTTACTTATTTCCATGAGTAATTTCCATTATGTTAAGATCATCATATTGGATATTTTAATAATTGTACTTCTTAGTACAATTGTTAAAATATCTCATATGATGAGCTTAACATAATGGAAATTTTGATAATTGTACTTGTTAGTAACTTGTTAGTTACATTTCCTGGTGCATATCCACATATCCCCATTAAGTTGTTTCATGAAGAAGAACAGAAAGAATTTTAAATTGGTTGAAAATATGGGAAAACATAACTTGTTAATGGTACAGGATCAGTACTAAAATTGAATCTGAGTTAAAATTGGTTGCATTGTATATTTTAATCTGTAAAAGATTCAAATTTCAATCCAGTATCTATTTTAGATTATGAAAAGATATAATAGACAATAGTGTCTCTGATATTAAAGCCACAAGAAGTAATGTAACACAACTCGGTTATTGATGATCATGTTCTTTTCCTCCTTTAAACAATGCTGATGGTTTGGTGACATTAATAAAAATAATTTCTACAAAATAAACTCTGGATGTATCAAGCTACAGTGAATAGGAACCCAGTGTATCAGTTGATTGATAATCAAAGGGAAATGCCAGGCTACAAAAAGGATATGAATGAGAATTAGTTACTAAAAACACTTTAATATTCGCATGATATTAACTTCCAAAGTTTAGCCAATTCCTGAAAACTATAACATTTGATGATTGTAGTTTTAAATTTAATTTTATGATAATAACCCATTTACCCGAATATAATATGAAGTTCAGACTCTGTTTGGCAAGTTCCAATATGTCTAAATTTTAATTTGATCTGAAATGAAATATGACACTTCTGGCAGTTTTGCTGAAAATATTTGTAAACAAAGCATACTTACAAGGCTGAACTATTATGGGTTCTAAATCTACAATTTCAATGAAGGTCTTATTCATGGAATTTCATTTTTATCATGTTGGTTATTATACAGGTTGCCACTACTTATTATTATTATATGTTTTATACTGTAACATAATATTATAAATTGATAATTCAGTACATTATAATTGTTATGTCTGAAATAAATTAGCACTCACAGTGTAGGATGGCTCAAGTACATGGACAATATACAGTATAAACAATAATCAAAATTTGTTTATAATAATTAAAGTAACTCTGTTTTTATCTAGCTTTGGCATGGATTGTGATACCACGCAAGTTTGAGGTGTCATCTGGTGGTTTTCAGTATAATACATGGCGGTTATACCTAGCACTGTGTATCATTCCAAGCTTTACATCAGCAGTGATGTTCATTTTTATGCCAGAGAGTCCAAGATATCTGATTGAGGTATGTAACTATAATGATAGACAATGTCTTGCTTCTCCCACCTCTCACAAAGACCACATATTTGGAGATAATCAAATTTACTGAGTTGTTTGTTATTAATTTAAATACACCCCCCATAATAGCATAATTGGGGTAATCAGTAAACATAATTAATTGTAATCAATTATGTGATTTCAAGTGATTTTTGTCATCATTTCTACATGCTATATAACTGTAATTGTTATCAATTACTTTATAGATGCATCCATAATTGGTTATTATTTTCATTATTAAACTGGTTGTTCGATTATTTACAATCTTTTATCACACCATAACATCAATATTATCATTATGACAGACTTCAGAAAATAATATTATCCAATTTTATTCCCATCAATTGTCCACCCTATTACTTGTATAAGTGCTAATTATCTTATTTATTACATAGATTTAGTAGGTATGGTGATGCTATAAATGCTGCATCGCATAAATAAATGGTAGCCAGCCTTACTGGTTCACATAGTGATAACTACAGCAAGACAAATGGTTGGTCTAATTAATAGGGTAGTACTGGACATAGTATGTGTGTGGGCAGTAGATAGATTGTATAATTTACTTGGCAGTCTCAGAAGACTGAAATCAATGATACAGGCAACGGGATGGAGTCAAAACAAACATGTTGATCAGGTGACATGAGTGTTTAAACTTGAGATAGTCTCAAGTTCATGTTGAGCTGACACTGATGATCCTCTAAGATCTCAGTATATTCTCCCCATAAATATTTCTGCATCCTTTCCAAATCTATTACTTACTTATTTGCTCGACAGCGAATATTGAAATAAATCTTCATCATTGTGTGGTACAGCATAACCTCAACGTCTGTTGTATATTTTTATTTCAAGAGCATACCACAATGGGAAAGCTTGTGATGAAATATCTTGGTATCCTATCATCATAATCATCATCTGTAGTAGTTGAGAGAATATTTGAGTATTGGAAGGAATATATTTTCACCCTGATCCCTACTGTTTAGGAGATAGTATCTTTGAATAACTCAAGTACATCCAAAACAATTCTCACATCAATTAAAAATCTAATTCTGAAAATAGAGTATTTTTTATTTAGTGTTGATATCAAAAATAAATTAATGAATAGCAGTGACACACCATTATTCATATAATCGTAATCATTATATTATCAAGTAATTCATAATCAGTTGTTGTAATTGTTCCAACTCTGATACAGAGAAATTGAGGAGAGAGAGAGAGAGAGAGGAGAGTACTTCTCGTACAGATTTTCATTAATTCTGTGCAGGTTTTATTGATTAATATTATGTTTGACCCTCATTTCAGAAACATAGGAATGCTGAAGCACTAACTGTTCTTCAGAAAATCTATAAACTGAATAACAAGGGACGAGAAGCAGAGGAATTTCCGTGTCAGGTGAAATGTTCTGACGGTTTTTTATTCTGTTACAACATAGATTAATTTCATTTATACTTAATCATAATGAATTACATCTTCATCAGACTCACAGTGCATATATTTAGGTTGAACAGCTGACCATATTGCATTCTACTGAGGAGACAAGATACACTTCAGGTAGTGGGAATTCTTTTCATCTCAGATCAAGGATTCTAGCAGTATGTAGATATAAGTAATATGTGAATCATCTTAATATTAAATTGTACCATAGTTGTTAAATTTGAATGTCAGGTAAACAGAAAATGATCTTGGTAAACGATTACTGCTATAACATTATATATTAAAAGGTCTGTAGTAATATTAGCTGTAAGATAAAATGAGAGGCTGCCAACACCGTTAATGTTTCTATATCGATGCCTTTTCAGTTTTTCAGCAAGACAAAGCTCTTGATGAAGCCACCACTCCTAACTAATATGTCCATAATGATAATCATCTTCTTCACACTATCATTTGGGTGCGTATTAATCTATTGTTTTATTAATATGAAAACTTAAACCAAACCATGACCTCAATCTTGTGTTTATTTTTGTATATCTCTTCGGTGTCGACCGTTAAGATTATAATTCAGATGAATTACACTTAAGACTCTTAAATTATACATTATTACCTTACTCCTCAGCTATTATGGACTGTTTATGTGGTTTCCTGAGCTTTTCCAACGCATAGAAAAATACGGCGGTTCAGCCTGTCATCCTGGCAGCAAGCTAAGAGTCAATTCAACAGTGGATCCTTGCACTGTCAGTTCCGACCTCTACTTTAAAGGATTTCTAACAGCCGTGTCGAACCTACCTGGAAATATATTCACAATCCTATTTATAGATAGATTGGGAAGAACGCCTCTTTTAGGTATAGTTTACCAAGGCCTGGCACAATGGACTGTTGAATGTTATTAGCTTCAGTTGGGATTCATCAGGAATTATATTCATTATCATATGATGTGGGTGGGTGGTTGCTTTATTTAACACTAATGCATACAGATCAGGGACTGCTCTTTATGGGGTCACCTTTTTTGTTTACGTATGATGTATGATGTTGTTTTTTGCCTTCTTACAGCTTCAAGTATGATGTTATCAGGTCTGAGTGTCTTCTTTATTTGGTTCCTGAAGACAGAAGTTCACAGTTTGATAATGGCATGTGTTTTCAGTGGGATATCCGTCGTTGGCTTTAATGCGTTAGACGTATTATGTGCAGAAATATTTCCAACACATTCAAGGTGAGATGGTAGTGGATGGCTATGGCTTGTGTAAGACAAATGAAATGGAGATTTTAGTGTGTGTGGATGTGTGTGTGTGTGTAATTTCAGGTGAATTTTATTTTCAGGTCTACAGCTTCAGGTATTCTGACAGGTATTGGGCGTATTGCTGCTATTCTTGGAAACTTAGCATTTGGTTCTTTAGTTACATCACACTGTGCTGTGCCAATGCTATTAGTTGCCATTTTGCTCTCTGGTGGTGGATTGATATCCCTGAAGTTACCAAATACAAAGAATCAAGACTTACTTTAGTTATTAATCACTCCCCTCTCTCTCTCTCTCTGTGTGTGTGTGTGTGTGTGTGTATGTGGTTAATAACATTCTGCTACATCAAATTATTCCAAACCCATAATCATAGATAATTATTCTTGGAAGACAACAGTAAAGAGTCCTTCCAGTATTAAAGATTGTTTTAAACAGCATTGAACATCATAATTATTTAGCTTATTTTAGTACAAATACAATATCTAACAGATGCATTGTTTGTTTTGGACGAAAAAAACTAAACAGTGCCGATTGATAAGAAACAAAATAAAATCATTTCTTATCAATTTGATAAGCAATATTTTTCATATTTTATTCACACACTAATAGTGTTGTTTATTATGTGTGGCATGTATTTCAATCAATATACCAGTTTTAGTTTTGAGCTTTCTGTCTTCATTTTATTATAATCTTGTCCAGTCATATTTGCTTTAAACATTCATTATTGCGCCATATAGAGAATTTTTAATGTTTTTTAAGTATTCTATCCGTACTTGCACAAATGAATATTTGTGCTTGCTGTATCCAGATGTCAAACACTGCATAAATAGTTTTATTTAATCACCTCTGTGTTTGTCTTCTTTCTTTATCAGCAAGTTCTGATAGTGAAGGGTGTTAAGCGCTGTAACATTTATGGCATTGAATGAGTTCGTGTTCGTCTAAACCCATGTCATAAGAGTCGTGCCTTTTTCTTTTGATGCGCCAATCCAAAGATTACATTTCTTGCCTCATTTCACTACAAAGTGTGGTTCTGCTGGAAACTTATTAAAATAGCTTTCAATTAATTGAACCCCCCCGAGAGTAATTTCTGTCTTCAAACTTTATTTTATGTGGGCTAATCATGTTAAATATCAGATGTAATGATTTGCGTTGCATTATTGGGTCAGTAGTTTTATTAGGTGTTAAGGAGGAACTAGGTGTTAATCAGTTACTAAAAATATCACACAAACACAGCCATGCACATCAGATCTGAGCTCCAATACCACAACAATAGGTAACTTTAAATAGTTACAATTCACTTTCAAAAGCTGACATATCTGAATGCTTTATGTGAAATATTTTGGGTATAGAATAAAACAAATCTTTCTTTTAAGTAAATTTTAATACCTTTATTAAGATCCCAATGATTGCACAACTTCAACAGGGTTTTTTTGGAAGGCCTCTGCATTCGACAAGCATCAAATACTAAAATCTAGTCAGCACGAACACTTCTAGGAACACTTAATAAATACTCTGGAGCTACTGAGGCTAAAACATCAATAGACACTATTTCTCTAAATAGTCAGTGATTTCTGCTCAACTACAGAATGAAGTCCTGTAATGAAGTAAAACTACGTCGTTACTCTACTTAACTAGTTTGTTCAAGTAACTGGAAGTAACGAAGTAAGATTTCAACTAACTACTTTTACTTGTAATGAAGTAATTTTATTTGTGGTAATGCTACCTTTTACTTTGTTACTTTTATTTACTTCATGATGTTTTCATTACTTATTTAGTAACTAAATATAGCCTATGATTTAAGAGATAATTGATACAGTTGCTGCAAATTATCCTTACAAGTTGTCATGAACTTGTGTATCTTGGATGAATTTATGGTAAAGAAACATATTTTAATATATTATGGTATTAAAATGAGTTTTGTAAGAATGCTAACATTTGGCGTATATGTTTCAGTTGAGGCTCACTGATATTCAAGACTCGTCATAATTTTGTCAACCTATTTTTGGAGGCTGGCTATGCTATGTTATGTTTCAGCTGAATTAAGCCAACTATTCTTTTAAGATTCATTGTTATTAAATTTTTAATACTGGTAAAAACTGGGGTTGTCAATATTGTATAGTTTCATTGTCTGTTTGCAAGCCTGAGGTTCATCAAGTGGTGACTGACTGCCACCCAGCAGGCAACACTAGATGGCAGCAGTGGTGGCATGTTCACTCTTGTGCACTGTGTATTTGATTATCATATTTTATGCTATAATCAATTTTATCTTTTATTTCTACTTTTACTTCAATTGCTTTTAGAAAGTAGTTTAACTTTTTACTCAACTATATTTTTACAACTTTACTTTTACTTCTATTTAAGTAGTTTTGAATAGGCTTACTTTTACTTCTGCTCAAGTACAAAATAAAAGTAGTTCAGTCACCCACGATGACAGTATTGGACCTTTGAACTTATAACTTCACTAAAATATTCTCATTGACTTATCCCCTTTCAGTTTCTGTACATTGTTTCATTGTTATGTTGCTAAATCACCCTTTGTTTTATTTATCATTGATCTATTATTTAGGAAGAAATATTATTTTCCTTTGTGAATCCAAAATAGACCACTTATTAAACCAATACTAGCAAAGAAAAATTGTTCATTACGTTTGTGTCTAGATCCCAAAAGGCGGAATGGTAATTTTAAAAGGTGCCATCACAAAATTCCCACTGTAGAGGAATTGTATCCAACGTTTGCATATGCCAAGTATTTTAGAAAACTAGATCTTAAGGTGGGTTACTGGCCATTTAGATCAGAACTCCCCATGGTCAACAATATTCTTTCATTAGGATGGCCTTCTGAACAGATTGGTTTTATATGAATTTAGATAATGATAAGACCGTTTTAAGGAAATGGTTACTGTATTCTCCAGTGCAAAATGTTGTATGTTGCTTTCCTTGCATGTTTTTTTTTTCTTCAAAACAATAAACGAAAAAAGTCTTTTGCGCAGCCAGATGGATTTAAAACATGGAGAAAGCTAAATTCTAGATTATTAGATCGTGAAAAAGTTCTCATCAGGTCGAAGCATTTGAAAAGTGGAAAGAATTTAAAATGTAACTACAGAAATATGATACAATAGATGCTACTGTTCAGATAGCACAACAGAACTCATTTTAGAAATGGAAAGCTGTATTCAAGAATTCTTGATTGTGTACTGTATTTAGCCAGACAAGCCTAATTACCTTTGCGTGGTCACTCAGAAGATCTCAGTGCAAAAGATAACTGTGGAAATTCCCTTGAAACTTTCAAGTTACTTGCCAAATATAACCCGTGCAGTTTCTAATGAACATCTTCCCAAAGTTCAGCCAGCCAATAGCGGTGCTGTGTCTTATCTCTCTTCAGAGAGCCAAAATGAATTCATCAAATTGTTTGGCGATCACATCCGAACAGAACCTTTTCAAAGATTTTAAAAGGCCAAGTATTTTAGTATACAGCTATTTCGCATACTGACCAAATGACCCAAGTAATTCGATATGTGCACATTGAAGACACAGAAGTCGGAGTCTTTTATCGACTTCATTCAGTTACATGGGAATTTGACTAATGAAATTACAGAACAAATTTGTGACAAGTTGCAAGCAGATGGTCTAAACCTTGAGCTCCAACTATGGCTGGACAGATAAGTGGTGTTCAGAAACGTATTAATAATAATTACAAAACTTCTATAGCACCAATATCCTCGAAAAGAATCGAACTTAGTGGCGCACCTAGTACAAGGGTTGGGCAAACTCAAAGTTCGGGTACGAAGCAAAGTTCATCAACAATGATCAGAAGTCAAGGAAACTTGAAAAGGATAAGCGAGTCTGAAAAGATGAGCTTTCAAACGGTGACGGAAAGTAACTATGCTATTTGATGACTTAACATGTTCAGAGAGTGAATTCCAAAGAGTAAGGACAGCAACTGAAAAAGCACGAGTCTCAACATTAGTTTTAACCCTGGGAACAGACAACAAGTGAAAACCAGATGAACCGAGTTCTCTGGGCTTGGGTGCTAAATAAAGCATGGACAATAGATATGAAGACTCCAGAAAAAAAGTTTGATAGGCAATAGTGCAGAGTTTGAAAATGATTGAACAGGGAGCCAGTGAAGAGATTTCAGAAATGGGACAGAATGGAAAAACCGAGGAGACCGTGTGACAACCCTAGCTTAGGAGTTCTGAACACAATGAAGTTTTAGAATATCCTTAGCTGTAATGTTATAAATAAGAGAGTTACAGAAATCAAGCCTACTAGTAATGATCGAGTGCTGTAGCAATGGTTTTAGCAGCTGAAATCGAAATATAACGCCGAATACAGCGAAGGTCACGAATACGATAGAAGCAGGAGCGACATGTCAGAGAAACATGTTTCTGAAATTAAAATCACTATCAAATGTAACACCAAGATTACGTACAGTGTCTGATGGTGTGATGCTATGACTAAGGATGTTCGTAGGGAAGAAAGTAAGTTTGCTGCGTTGCCTGGATGTACCTATAATGATGAAATCTGTTTTGTTGGCATTGAGCCTAAGTTTACTGTTTGTCATCCAGCCAGAGATATCACTGAGACAGTAACCAAGTTGTTTAAGAGAAAGATTAGTGTCTGCTGTAGATAAAGATATGTATACTTGGATGTCATCCGCCTATAAATGATGGTCTAATTTTAACCAAATGTATGGCCCTGTTCTGAGTAGGGTACCAGCTAGAGAGCGGTATTCAAGCTAGTCTAATTTATAGCTTTGAATAAGTGAGCTTAGTGGCGTGGTATACCCTGTATTCTAGACATAAATTTCAAAGCAGTGTGTGTGTGCCATATAACAACCGCTCGCTTAATCTTTCTTGTGTACATGCAACTAGTTTTGGAACAATTAAGTCTGTGACACTGTTTGGCAATGTGAGTAGAGCTTGCAAAATATGTACACATTTTGCAAGCTCTACTCACAGGTGTGACGTTATTAAGGAACGTGTACCAATTAATGTGAAGCGACCCTGTGACACAAGATGGAGTTCAAACCATATGAAGCTGTGTACACTGAAGAAATAATAGAATCTTTGGGAGTTTTGAGAGTTGGATTAGAAGAAACCTCAGAAATCAAAGGAGATGCAAGCAGTTTGTTGATGTAACCAGGGTGTGTGGTGACCCACCCCAGGTGTGCACTATATACCCTGTATTTATACATATATGATGTGTTTATAGTTACTAGGTTGGTACGTGCTGTTTCTGGTTGTGAACGCCCTGATTGGGGTGCGCCAAAGACTATATAGAATACGATATTTGGGGTGCGCCAATTAAGGAAATGCTGCCACCTAATGGCCTTAAGCCACATTATTATGTGTATCAGAAATAGTGAGTTGGTACCGATGTTTGTGCCGTCTTTTGTTTGTGCTGTGTATTATTAATTATATTGTTAATTTTACATCTTTGATGTGTTCAATAATTAGGTAAGGTTTGTTGGCTACATGAAACAGTAGTTTTGGTGGTTTAGAAATAATGGAATAGAATAGTATTTTTGGACACACCAGAAATTGCACGTGTATCACAAAAGTCAAGTGGCCGCCAAGAATTGTTCTCAATTTTGCTCCTCATTGTAGGTATGAAATATTAAGTCTATAGGATAGCCAAATGGCTGAATATAATGTGTTTAAATAAATGAATTATTGTAGTACCAAATTAAAGAGGCTTAGTCTAGCGGTAGCGTGTTGGACCACAGATCACCACCACCCGTGTTCGAATCTCGACGTGGGCATATCTGAAGGTTGTTTCATCTTTGACTTCGCTTCATTACCTTTGGAGGTCGCTCGGCCCATTTAGGCTACCATGTGCACAAAAGTGCCATTAAAACACCAATTATCATCACCCTAAATCCATAGATAAGATGTGACTTAATAATTGAAAAAAATCTGTTCATTGGCAGCAAGCTGCCTTAACACTCGATCTATCGTATTTCTGTATGGGTGACCCGTTAACGGCAGCCAATAAAAGGCTTTGGATAAGAGTCATACGACGTATGACAACAAACTGAAGAAGTGCGTGAAATGACGTAGTTTAGAGAAAGTTATGAGGCGCATAAGGGGGGTATTTCGTGATCCGTGAGTGGGCTTTTAGTTTTTCTGTGAACCGTAAATTGACATATTTTTTCTTCGTGATTCGTGAATTAAAACGTGCTTACTTTCCTCGTGAATTGTGAAAAGTGTCTTATTTTTTCTGTGAATTGTGACACGAGTGTTGTTTTTTTCCGTACAATCTGACATGGCAAATTCAAATAAGAAGTAACGGGAAAAGAGGAGGTGTGTACAAGTGGCATCATTTGAACTTTTTAAAATTCACACAGTATGGCGGATCCAAGCATCACACACACGTGGAATCATAGAGTCTACCGAAAATTTGGGCTCTTTGTTTTCAAAATGACAAAGTGGTGTAGCAACCCTAGAGTAGTAACAGCTTCTATGAATATTGCAGGCATTGCTAAATTTCTCATGATTTTAATTTAGAATGTCAACGCAAACTATTTCACAGTTGTACTTTAACCACTGCAACAAATCTATTGGATTTATTTAATGCATAACCATACACATGTCTAGATAATTTTTTTACACTGCATACACATAATTTTACATTCACGGTAGCTCCCCTACCTCTTATTCATGGCACACTGACACAGACTAACAGAGATTCATCGCCATCTGCTCGCCACACAACATCATAGACACACATGTAGGAGTAAAAAACTCGTTCAACATGAGACAACAAAACACGAAAACAAACCTTTGTCCAAGTTGCCAGTGGCATATAAATGATACAAAGTATTCATTGTATGTTTCGCATCCATCATCAACCCTTACCAGGATTTAATAATTGAGATTTTGCTCGTGATTTGAATTACATGTATTACAGATGCCATGTTTGACGTGCACGAACATCTAAAAAAAGACGCATGCAACATTACTGCATCCCTGCCGCCTGGCGATCAAAACGTGAAATATAAATTTAGTCCTGGAGCAAAATATGGAAACAAAAAACCGGAAAAATATCGCAAAAAGGAAATAAAAAATATGTCGGGTCGGGGATCAAAAGTGGGTCGGTCGGCCATGGGAAACAATATATTTAGTTTATGATGCCTAATAAGCAGGGTAATATTCTGCATTAAAAGTAAATAGCCTGAACAAATATGGCATATCTGTTCACACTATATGTTGTACTATGGATGGAAGGAATATTTAGCCAAATTTTATGTGAACTGTACGGTGTTAGTTAGGATTTTGCTAATAATATTTTGTTACATATGTTAGGATCATTTGTGTAGCCCACAGTATGGTGATTCGGTTTCTTGGATCCAGATACTTTAGACAGTTTGAATGCCAGGGTCAGTAATTTGGATTAGTTATTTTTTATTTATCACAATTCGAAAGTGATATTGGCGAAACGGGAAGGTACACTGTCATATATAAACCAAAAGTGGTTTTCCAATTATGTAATATGTGTGTATGACAGCCAAAGAAACAATAGGATTAGCTCAAATGGACATATTATCCGCAGTAATCGGTGCCGTCTGCAAAAAGCCCCCACAAGCAGACCAACACGTGCTCCAACTGTCGTCACTCTATACCCAGACACGCCTCAACATATTGAAAACAAACTAAGGCAGCATGAGCCACGACAACTATTCTCTCGGCCAATATATTAACCTCTCTGTGTGTGTGTCTCTGCGTGTCTGTGTGTGTGTGTGTGTGTGTGTGTGTGTCGGGCATATACACGTATTGTTCCAGCAGTATCTGATTGGATTTTAAATGACCTAAGTTTTCAAGATGTCTTTTTTCTTCTAAATGACAAAAGTTCACGTATTTTATCTGACGTTCAGTTTTTTTGTTATCTGGTGTACCACAGGGTTCAGTTCTTGGTCTTCTTGTTTTCACAATGTATACTACTTGTATAAATATCACTTGTATGCTGATGACACACAGCTGTATATATCACTGGATAAATAAATTTATCCTCTTCCTTGAAGAATTTAGAACATTGTATTGCTGATATGGCTATGGATGACTCAAAATCTACTAAGAATAAATGATTAAAAAAAAATATATATTATATATTTGGCATCACCACATTGTGTTAAATTCCTAAGGACACCAGCATTACAGATAGGTGCATCTTCGATTATCCCTAATGAGTCAGTAAAAAAATTAGGGGCTATTTTTGACCAATATATTAACATGTATGAACATGTCACATCAGTATGCCGAGCTGCCTACTACCATCTTAAGAACATCCACTGTTTAAAAGCATTCTTGATACAAGAAGCACTTGTAACTATAGTCCATGCCTTTGTTACATTTCTTATAGACTATTGTAACTCCCTGTTTTATGGCATATCTGATTATAACATCAATCGCCTTCAGTGAATTCAGAATAGTGCAGCTCGCATAGTGACAAATACTCGAAAACATGATCATATCAGGCCAATTCTTCAAAAACTGCTTTGGCCACCTGCTAGACAGCGTATCCATTTGAAGATTTTATTAAGAACTTATAAATCTATTAACTATATGGCGCCAGAATACCTGTGTGAATTGGTGTCCAATATGAAAGTCATCCCGAAAACTCAGGTCTTCCGGTCAGATACTATTGCAGGTGGTAGTGTTAAGGTTCAAGTCATATGGTGATTGTGCGTTTAGTGTTGCAGCCCCACTTTCTGCAATATGCGTTGTCTCTTGAAAATTTTCAATCCATTCTAAAAACACACATAACAGACATATTATTTGCGGTATTATTATATTACATATTATTTGTACAGCGCCTTTGGATGGCTCCTGCTAGTAAAGGCATATTTCTCCATCTTGTAGATTTATGACGTAGATTTGTAAGCTTGATAGTTGTAACCTGAGCAATATTAGAAGGTATCATTTATAACAGTCAGAGAAGTAATGGCGGATACAAAAATTAGTTCAGTTTTATAGGTAACATTGGAAACATGCAATAATATAATAGGGTGGGCTTCCCTACTTATATTGCGATTAAAAGTGGGATTCTTAGATTAAAGTTGTAATGCGTGTGGGATGTTATGACACATTCACCGACACATGCCAGAGTCAAACAAATAAATGAACTATCATTCAAGACCAAGTTATCAATCTGTGCAGCTATGTTTAATAAACTAAACACTAATGCCAAATGCCTATGGAAATATATACAATATACACGAGACGGAACCACATCACTCACATCATATACACATTAAGAAATGTTAGACCTAAAAGTGAATGATACCTACTCTGGAAGTAGGTCGGACTCTTGTTCGGTAGATCTAATTATGAACTATATATAACTGAAACGCGCTCGATAAACAGGATGTTAGCTGGTCAATGCTGTGGCCGCGAATGAATCTTTACTCTTATTTCCAAGCCAAACACTTGTGTGAATAGCTGGGATCATTCCAATTAACTTGATAAATTTTCGAGATCATATCCAAAAAAATTAATATAGAATACTATTTCGTCAAGAGATTAAAGCGGGAAAATACTCTCTGATAGAACAGAGGAAGAAGCCTGTATTGAGACCTTTCTTATATTAGCTCCAAAAGGATCTGATCAGCTCAAAGCGAAGACATGCACATCATATAGGGAAACTGAAATCTAAAAATAATACTTGATAATCAAGACGCAAAGCGTCACACTTTGGTCTCATCCCCCAGCCCACAACAAAGAACCCCCCACTCCCACACACATAATCAATACATAGAACATGTAATAATTGTAAACGACACGATCTGTATATAAATTAATAAGCCTATTTCCAAACCACGCAGAAAGTCTTTCATTCTACAGTTTGTCCTCCTCGGTAACGACGCAGCCGAGGTACCAATGACCTTCGTCCAGATCGTCGAGTTATACGAGGCCGTGGCATGGTCAGAGGTTTTTCGAACGTCAGCGTTCAATGAGCAGGATCGTTCCAATGACGTTCTTCATATCTCCCACCTGCTTATGGGTGTTGTTCATGTCGACGATGAGTACATTAAGCAGCAACATCTGGCTCAGCAGCAGGAAGGCGATCAAGACCAGTTTAGTCAGCCACTCCGTTATCTCATCCAGTATGTCGTACTCCTCCAGGGCGACGGTCACCTTGATCAGCCTGAAATGTGTCTCCTGAAGGCTGCTTCTACTTCTTTGGACCTTCATCCGTCGTCGTAGGACCACAGCGCGTCGAAGCCCGTGCCATAGGTTATAACGGCGATCTCGATCAGCACGGTGATGTTAGTCAGTTCGCTGAGGATCATTCCGTAAATATGCCGACATCCTTCGGTTCTCGGATGTAGAACATCACAAAGCTCCATCCGTTGATTATGTTCAGAAAAGAGGCAGCGTATTCGGTCGAGCGGATTAGCCCCGTGTAGGTCAGCGGTGTTCTTCGTCTTCAGCATCACTTGGGCCGATCAGGTATACGCACTATTATACTCACGCTTTTGTCTTTCCGCTGTTCTAGTCAGGTATGCCATAGAACGTTTAAAATTTTATTCTTACCCATTCTACATATTCTACTCGACATTTAGGGGGTGGGTCATCTTCTGGTCGTGAGTAAATCAGCGACCCAGCACCATCCGATTTGGACTTGAACGAGTGCTCTCCCGGATGGTTGATCTATAGGCACACATAACATATGGTAGGTGGTCTTCCCAGTTTTCCTTTTGCTCTTCGCAAAGTTTTGACAGCATTACAATCAGGGTGCGGTTGGATCTTTCAAACTGACCATCGGATTTAGGATGGTAGGGGGACATCCTTGTGAGATCAGAACGGAACTCTATGCCTTTATCAGTGTGTAACACCATAGGGACGCCAAAACGAAGGAATATTTATGTCACCAGAACATCGGCCACAGTCATTGATTGATGGTAGCGGAGCGCAAAAGTTTCAGTCCATTTGATGAAATAATCGCTTATTACCATAATACAAGTGTTCCCCTCCATCCGTTTTGGTCGGAAAACTCAAGAAGTCTATTGCCACCCTTTCCTTAGGGGAGCACACTGCCTCTTGGTGTAACTTGTGATGTCGACGACCGTCACGCCGGTTACGGAATTGGCACAGCCGACATTCTTGACTCCAAAGTTCCTCATCAAACCCGGCTACCAGAATTGTCACGTCACGTTAAAGTTAATTTTACGCACTCCAATGTGTCTAGCTGTTCGATTTGTATGGACCAGTGGGCCTTCTGCGTTTATATTTAACCACGAGGGATTTTTCGCCAGCTATCACCAATCCAAGTACCTTGGAAATAACAGGGCCTTCCCCCTGCCAGAATGACAGTTTCTCAGGTGGCCACCCTTCCACCCAACCTGCCAATTCATTTATCGGTCCCCTACTGGATTTGTCATAAATCGGATACGAACAACTTCTTTAATTTCAGAGTGATTAATCTCCTTACTTTCGCAGTGTTTGTAATTGTTACATGGTCTGCGAGACAGTGCGTCCGCACTGTCATAGAGCCGGCTTGGCCTATGCCAGGTGATCAGATTATACTCTACAATGATCCCCAGCCAGTGTGACATCTGACCCCCTGTATTTTTGAAACTCAGCAACGATGTGAGTGCACCAGGATCAGTCTGCACCAGAGTTGACACACCATAGACATAGTAATCAAAATGTGTTGTGGCTTCCATTACCGGTAAGAGTTCTTGTCGCGTCACGCAATACCGACGCTCCTCTTTTGACAGGCACCGACTGTAATAGGCAAATTAGTGTACTACGCCATCCTGTTCCCGAGACACAAATTTTTAGTGCCCCTTATATTTAGTGGCTTCCCTATTCAGATTGCAATTATAAGTTGGCTTCATAGATCTAAATTATATTTATTTAATCAAGAAATTAAGTGACTTAATTCCCTATTCCTAAGTTCAAATTGCAAAATTCATTTTCAAGTTCATATTTCAAGTACATATTATATCTTATTAGCTGTGTGGCAAGTCAATTGACAGTAATTAACACATATACAAATGGTAGTTTTAATATGGCCACTGGAGTGGAAAATATATTCAAATATATAAAAAAATTCTAACAACCACTGGAATTCAGAGGGTTATGTCAAAGATGTTGTCTGCAGGGTTTTTATAGAATCGTAGGGGGTTTTGTCCTCAGGGGGTTTCCTGGATTTGAAAATAACAGACTGTTAATTTTCTTAAAATTATTTGATATATTATTATTTTGTTATTTGTTATCTTCTTATATAACACGTTGCAGTAATAATATATTCACGTCTGTGTTCTGTAATTTGTGTGTATCAATTGTATTTTTTTCCAGCAAGTCAATTAAATGTACATATAAACACAGTTGTTATGTCTTATTACACTGGAAAATGTATACCGATGTGTAATGCTAGTTAATTATTTTTTACGTATATTTAGAACTCAGTTGCAATTAAATTTCAATACCATATCATAGTCATACTAATCAATGACAATTTCCCTAAATCTGTGGTTGGGATGATGTCGGGAGATCAATAGAATAAAAAAGTATCAAGTGCAGGCACGCTGCTTCTAAGTTGTAAATTGGATTAATTTGGGGGATGGTTTCCAGTCACATCTGTTCTATGGGTTTAAGGGATTCGTTAAATTAATATTGTTAGGCTCTTGCATGGTATTTATTCAGGATGGGTATATAAGGTGAGCATTGACATAGATTCACTATTGATAGTTATCAAATGGTTAATACATATACCAGAATCAAAACCTGACTCTACAATTTTGAGATTACAGTATTAGGTATTTATCAGTATATGTTGCCTTGTGGATATCTGTCAACGTCACATTATCTGGGAGGAAAAAGGTGATTGTGTGTGTTTATACTTTGATAATACTAAAGTTGTAGAGAAAGCAACATTAATTAGTCGGACAACGTGCAAGAAATGTGACAAAGAAATGATGTGATTTGTCACCAGAATAAAAAATCAACTTTTTGGATTAAAAACAAATTATTATCATAAAAGTCTTAAGTATATTTGCGACGAAATACATATAGCGTGTTTCATTACCTATTCGCACAGTGACTATACTAGTTCATGGTGATTATGTGATAGGACGAAACATGGAAACTGGAAACGTTATGACAGGATATCGCGGTGCGATGTACCTTTAGCCCGTTTAGGTCGTGGCAGGTACCTTTTTATCTACGCTTGACTTACTTCATCTCTTAAGTATCAAAATAATTATTTAAAAAACATACTGACACCATTAAATTAATTATGTATGGAAATGATAATATCTAGATCTACGTAATGTAGATCTATACGTAATGACGGCACGGATTATTTTATTCCCGGTATTATATCTATTTTATAGTAATTATTTTTTAAAGAAATAGAAACCTGTTTTATTAATCGTCGGGAAATATAAAGCATTTAAAATATTCATTCCATTAACGCACATATAATGAAGAAAGAACGGTACAAAAACATGACATTCCATAGATGAGTAATAACAACCGGATATGACGTTTTTTGAAGCTCTAGATAGTTGGCGAGTATTCTGCGGCTTTCTAGAACCCGAAAGAGCGTCCAACTGTCAGAGAGTTTGCTTTATAAGCTTCTTTCCTTGTCATGATCTGACAGTTGCAGAGCTGCGGAGGAAACAACCGGACCTGATTGTGATATATCGGTGAAATCTTGTATCAACTGAACGAAGAATCTAACAGGTAAATGGAGTTAACGCTAATTCTGACAAAACTAATGTTAAATAATAAATGTAGATCTAATATTATATATAATTAGGCTTATCCCAAATTATTAACTAGCGATTACTGAATTAGGTAATTTTGACTTTTACCAGTTTAGGGTACAGTAAACTATAAACTTAAGTCGATAACTATAATGCCAAAGTCTAAGGGTTAAATTGTTATTAATTTTAACTATGACTTAAAATTTTAGGCAATCTGTCCTACAGGCTACAATAAATTTTTAGAGGACTTTGTTGCGTTACTGTATTGTAGACTCTATAAAAGTATAACTATAAGTATAATGCACTAACTAACTCTGCAGCCAATTTTTTATAATTAGAATGTTCACTCATTAGTCATTGTTACTAGATCTACTATAGAGTTGTCATTCAGCGTACCAACGTGAAATGTGACAGGATTTCATCGTCATCATTTGTTAGGATTCTGTAAACATGTAATGAATTTTTTTCTTTCAGATAACACACGCTGAAGTTGACTGTCTATCCAGCAACATGGGCAAGGATTATTACAAAACCCTTGGCATTTCAAAGGGTGCTAATGAAGACGAGATAAAAAAGGCCTACAGGAAGATGGCACTGAAATATCATCCAGACAAAAATAAATCGTCTGGAGCGGAGGAGAAATTTAAAGCAATAGCTGAAGCATATGAAGTACTGAGTGATCCAAAGAAGAGGGAAATATATGATAAATATGGTGAAGAAGGACTAAAAGGTGGTGGCGGTATGCCTGGTGCACAAGAGGGTGGTGGCGGCAACTTCACCTACACCTTCCACGGTGATCCGCATCAGACATTTAAAATGTTTTTTGGCGATCAGGATCCATTTGCCAGCTTCTTCTCCTTTGGAGGGTGAAGGGGGTCCTGGTGGTCACGGTGGTGCTTCACGCGTGTTTTTCTCGACCGGTGATGGCATGGATGTCGACGATGATCCATTTGGTTCATTTGCTGGCTATGGTGGCCACCGAGGTGGTGGTGTCTGCCATCCAGATCGACAAAAACCACAGGACAAGGCAGTGGTACATGAAGTCCAAGTGTCATTAGAAGACATATTCAAAGGGGCAACAAAGAAAATGAAGATCACGCGCACAGTGCTTGGCCCAGATGGAAGGAGCACGAGGAGAGAGGATAAAGTGTTAACAATAGATGTTAAACCAGGATGGAAGGCTGGAACTAAAATAACATTTCCCAAAGAAGGAGATCAGACGCCTTATAACATCCCAGCAGATATAGTATTTGTCATCAAAGATAAGCCTCATTCACTCTTTACTAGAGATGGATCAGATATCAGATACAAGGCTAACATTAGTTTAAGAGATGTAAGTAAACCTTGTCTTCGTTATCTTTTGTTTCAGTACAAGTTTTTATGTGGCATTTAATTCACTTCATTATTTTAATGGTAAACTAAAGGTAGTTTTGTTTGCTTTCTGTAGGCACTTCTAGGAACAACAGTACAAGTACCTACCCTGGACAATAAACGTATTACTCTCCAGTTAAATGATGTGGTGAAACCTACTACAGTACGACGTATTCAGGGAGAAGGTCTACCTCTACCAAAACAGTCATCTAGAAGGGGTGACTTAATTGTGGAATTTGACATAAAGTTTCCCGACAAGCTTAGTCCACGTGTTAAACAACTGGTATCGGAGAACTTCCCACACTCTTAATGAACTGATTAGTGCAATGGAATTGCTGACAATTATTACAGATTACTGCATGTAAAAAACATCTGTGGATAGTGTGATAGTCCCATAGTTGGAGTTCAACTGCATAGTAACGCAGCTGCTTGGATTATGTTCCAACTAAATTGGTCCCTGGTTTAATGGATTTACAACTGATGATGAGTCAAGATGGCAACCATGGACAGTTGTTAGCATGTAATCACACTGGGTGCTTGTAATATGGGTGCATGTCACTACTGTGAAAGTGGCTGTTGACAGATTATAGGTCACTGTGCAGGAAGTTACCTGGCAGTTTCATGTTGAAAAATGAGCTTTATTTTCTTGCTTGTAAACTAATACACAAATAAATGTTCATGTTGTTTGCATGCCACTAAATGCCTTGTTTTTGGTAAATTCTTGTATATAGCAGTTTCAGCAGATAGCTAAAAGAAATATTTAGGGTTTTGGGTATATAAATGTAGCACTTCAACTTTTAGTTAATAATTAAATAAAAGGATTAAACCTGGGATTTGGTCTTGCAATATAATGATGTGAGAATTTGTAATTATAAGATTGAAATATAATTTGTCACTAATGAGATTAGTTTCACCAGTGCCTGAAAAGTATTTACAAAAGCCATTTTCTGGAATCTGGTCATCATTTTGGTTATAGAACTGTATCACCGAGCCTCGTGCATGTCGTGAGCGGCAATAAGCAAATACCTTTGTATTGATATGCTGTTGACATATATGCCTTCATCACTCGTGGAAAAGTGAGGGATTTAATGTCCAATAACATTTTTGTTGTAACAACATAATTATATCTTGTGCACAAGCAAGAGATGAATGCTTCTAAACTGGTCATCTATAAGACCAAAAATGGCAGCACAGTTTGTGAAAAACCTCTAGGAAAGAGGTTCAACTTCCAGTCTTAGTGTAAAGGCTGTTTGATCTTTCCCTTTTGTCTCCAAAGGCTGCTTGGCCCAGTTGGTCTGTCATGCACATAAAGGTGGTTGTAATTCAGCGTTTACCGATTCTGGTGGAATGGGTAACTTATTGTAGTGTTGGTCTCCAGGTTGTATCTGTAGGTTGCTTCATCTGATGATCTTGTTTCATTGCCCATGTATTCCAGGTGTGCCAAACACCAGTTAAATAAAAAATACTTGCTTATTTTTTAGTATGAGGTCAACTGGAGACAGAAAGCCATACTAACCTGCTACATGTTGGAACATTGCTTTTATTAAATGTTTCCAATGTAGACAGCTAATTTTAAATAACTAAAATTTGCTTAATGATTAATGTGTAGTTTATTTCACTGATTAATCTGGTTGTCATACATCAGCATGACATGAATTATATAACCATTTGCAAATCTGTTACTTTAAAATGGCAATTCAAAGTTAGGAACATGTATTGCAGAGTACTCTGTGAATTAAACCCTTGAAAAATGTGCTATAGTGGCCATTTTGAGAAAATTTTACTTTTTGTAAATAAACAAACCAAAAATTAATAAATACTAATTAACAAAGATTTTATTTGAATGCGAACAAAAATGCATCATTTAAAAATTAATTTTTACCTGAAATGGAAGTACTTGTAAATTTAAGACATATTTTGTGGTTGCTTTAGGAAATAAAAACTAATGTTATATTTTAGTCTGAAATGGTGAAGAAAAGTCAAGAAGTGAAACTGGAATTGCAATTCTAAAAAATTTAGATTTTCAAAGGTCCACAGTAACATTTAAGATTCATAATATAAAAACTGGAGATTCATGATTGTTTTAACTAGCACTTATTTACTTTGATCCCATTTAAGTATAATTGCCTACTTAGTTTGATATCACAAGGAAGTATCCCACAAACACAACAGGTTTACAAATTCGAACTTGAATCCAGAGGTTTGAAGTGCATTGCTCTAACCACTACACTAGTGGATTGTTGTAAATGTGTGTCATATGGGTGTTTTTGCACTAATTGCATATCTCGCGTAAATATTGAAGGAGTGATTAACATTTTATGGCCACTTTTGTACACATAGTAGGCTAAATGGGCGGAGCGACCTCCAACAGTAATGAAGCGAAGTCAAAGATAAAACACCCTTCAGATATGCCCATGCAGAAATTCGAACTCAGGTGGTAGTGATCTGTGGTCCAATGCACTACCAACTAGACCACAGAGGCACCCTTGAAGGAGTGAGTGATTTCTTTAGGCTTGAGACTGGGAAATATCCCACAAATACAGGTAGCCATTGGTAAGTCTGAGTCAAAGAAAAAAATCATATTCTTACCAAACGGGCTGAGAAACAGGCATGAATCTGTTCTGAACAGATAAGAAATCATGTAGCTTATGATCGTTCATGGAAATGGTTGACTGAGACATTTTTTCTGTCATACTTCTTAGTATATCAAAGAGGAACATGTATGCTGTTGAACTTTTTTTTGATATATCAAGCTAAAATGATAAAAAGTAATTGATCAGTGTCCAACGGTCAAATAAGTAAAACTCATAATTTATGACGGAAAATAAACTTCACAGATAGATTTATTTAAAAAAGAAACCACTGGATTTAATACTCAGACAGTGCTGTCCATTGTGTTGATATACATTGATTAAACAGTAGATAAAAATGGAATTGCTAAACAAAATAAAATGACAATAGTTCTGTATTGAAAACAACATACCAATGACTGATGCAACAATGCACAAATGATGAGCATTAAATTATAAGAGGTATGACCTTTTTCAGAATGTGACAATTTAGACAAGAACAATACCTGTACACATACACACTCATACAGTTATTCTTTGTGCTTCATGGGATCGATGATGAAAGACAAAGCTGATAATACCAGTGTCCATAATCTTTTTTAGTAAGAGATCTTCTAGGGTTCTTTTATCAGAACAGTGATTCCACTGTGACAGGTCACTGTTACAGTTTGATTCAGGTGGAGGTGGACGTACCTGAATGCCATTTACACAGCGTCGACACTTGAACCTGGATAAACAGATAACGAATAATACAAATTATCGTTACAAAAATGGATTGAAAAAGATTACGAGGGCAGTGCTATAGACAATGGCAATTATAGTGTCATAAAAAATAGCATTAAAAAACTTACTTATCGTGTGTATCACTATTTGTATCCGGGTTGATTTTGAACAGATCTCTTAAATCTCCAAGACTGAAGTGTCTCTCTACATCCTCTTCTTTGTCTACTACACAACTACTTAATGCTTTCTTGTGTGCCTGTCTCTGGAAGATCTTCTCCTCTATAGTGCCAGTCTAATAATATAAAACAATCACCTAAAAATCCCCTTTTTAAGTTGTTTTAGCTCAATGTGATGCAGAGTTCTTTGATTTAAATCACATCAAAGATTTATTTATTTATTTTGTGACTAATTTGATTTGTTATGATTATTTCATTTATTTTTATTGATTAAATACAAAAAATTAAATGATATTTTAAAATCAGTTGTTACTCATGTTAGAGACATATTCTCACATATATTTATAATTAAATTGCAATTAGATTTCAACACTACGTAGTTATAATACTCTTGGGAGATCAACACAATAGAAGGTGTCAAATGAAGCTTCAACATGGTAAACTGGAGGAATTTGGGGATGACATGACATGCGAAGTCACATCTTTTCTATGGATTTATGGAATCACTGAGTTAATGTTAAAGACTTGATGTTTAGCCAGGATGGGCATACAAGGTGAGCAACTATTAGTAGAATATCCAGAAACAAAACTTGAATCTGCAACTTTGAGATAACAGTATTGTATATTTTATCACTATAAATTGACACTTGCCAACTTCGCAATGTCTGGTAGAAAACAGGAGAGTGTGTTATTATAGTTTGACTAAAGTTGTGGGGAAAGCAATATGTTGAGCAAAGTGCAAGAAATCTGGCAAAGAAATACAGTGACTTGTTTAATGTTGCCAGAAAAAAATTGATTTAAATTGTGAATGTGATGTGAGTATTTATGTAAAACAAACATTACATTAAACTGGTGTATCAAAAATATCATTTGTGTTTGACAGAAATGATAGTATTAAAATACTGTTATGGTACCAACAACATATTTGTAATAAAAAAAAAAAACACTTCAATGGTCAGAGCTACAAACAGATTTAAATGATTGTTCCCAAATATGACCTGAAAATGTGAAGTCTGGATTGGGAAATATCTTCCCTAGCTCTGGGTAAATAGGGAAGCAAAGAGATGACTAACTGAAAGAATGCTGACAAATGTAACTAAAGGCTAAACAATTGAACAGGTATTAAGGGTTGTGTCATTCAGAACAAAATCAACTAACTGCAATAAGCCTGTAGATGAAGCACTGCTTCTTCTGGCCATCACGCCACACTCGTGCCATAGCTTGGTCATCATTGGCAGGATTCCAGTCAGGATCAAACATGACTAGACGATTAGCACCAATCAGATTTAAGCCACAACCACCAGCTTTACTGCTTAGCATAAAAACAAAGTCAGAACTCTGAAAGTGATGATAAATTTATGGGTTATAATATCAAAGAATGCTAAGTCAATGAATTAAACAGAAATATCTAGAGATAAATAATTTAAGTGTTTAACATATTTCTGATATAGAATATTACCATTATGAATGAGTAGGAATATAACTGAATTACATAATCTCAAGTAATTTAGTGCTGTACCATTTTAGTCTCATGCCATAAGAGTGTTGTATTAATATATAATGAAAATTACTTCATTACTATTATTACTAATCAGTAACATTCATCAATAAAATAAACTTACATGTGGATCATTAAATCTTTCAACTATTTTTGCCCTCTTCTTGATTGACATGCTTCCATCTAGTCGAACAAATTGATATCTGGCATATGAATTACATTATAAAATTAGCCATGATCACTATATATTACCAAAAACATTCATTTATCCTAAAATATATATCAAACAAGACTGACTAAAATAACATTACTAAGAAGAAAACAGAAACTAACCTTCTTTGTTTACAAAGATTTTCAAAGAGGTCTAGAGTCTGTGTATAATTAGAAACTAACACAACTTTGTCATCTGTAGAAGACCTGACAGTAGCCAGTAGCAGATCTAATACCTGGAATTTGCCTGTTAAAAACAGAAATTTATTTTAAATTTTCATTCATAATAAATATCAAGATAAAATAACCTTTGATTAGTAAAATAACTTTTAATTAGTAATATAATCTATGGATTCATTTACACATTGCAAAAGACATACTGACCTGACAACTCTGGATTAGTAACTTTAGGGTTGTAATTAGAAGGAAAGATATTAAGGGCACCCTCAAATCCAGCAGAACGTTCTAAACATTTATCATAAATGAGGCCTGGGTCTGAAAAGGTAAATAAAATGTAGCCATTTTTAAAAACTTACTCTCATCATCCCTTTCTTTATTAAGTACATTTAAAGTAAATTTGTACTTACGGTTACACAGCTTCTTCAGTTGTGTGATTGATGAGAGTGATGATACACCGACTTTATCTGATTTCGACAATTCATTACATATCGATTTAGAACTAATAAATGATTTATACAGCTTCATCTGAACATCAGTCAGCTTACAACAAACAACCTGTTCCACTGTAATGTGGCAAGAAAATTATCTTCATTAAGCAGATTACATTTTAAAATTTGTTGATCATAATACATTAGTAGTGTTTAAATATTAACATTTAAAAAAAATCATATTAAGGGAATCTTTAAAACATACATTTATAATAATTTATAATAATCAATCTGAGAAAAATATATTTTGACTATGACAACAGAACAGATCAAGTATTAACTTAAAACTGCTGTCTGGTAAAAGTTTCACAAAACATCTCAACTAGTCAAATAATATTTTCAGTACATAAACTGCAGTTGTTAAATGGATTACCTTTAACTGGAAGATACTTTGTAAGCAAACTCTGTGTTCGTCTTATGATACACCTGTTAACTATAGAAGCAAGCTGAAAAATTCAATGAAATTGGCTAAAAGAGCATGTAATTAAGTTGACAGATGATAACTTTTTATTTACTTGACAATTTTTAAACTGCTATGAAAGGCTAAAAATGTTGCAATATAACATAAACTAGTTACATATAAATACAAATTCAATCATATTACTACAAGGTTTACCCACAAAATATAATTTACCACTCTCTCTCTCTCTCTATATATATATATATATATATATATATATATGCTTAATACTATATTATATTTCAGACCTCTTGCAATTTCTCCTCCCCCTTTTCATGATCAGCTTCAGTAGCATCCGCATCACGGCCACGCAGAATTGGTGTTTCAAATTTCCTTTTGAATTCTTGGGCTGTGCCTAGAAATACACATGGTTATTCATTTCAAATGATACACCATGGATGGAGTCAGCAGTTAAAATTGACTAATTTGTGAAAGGTTTATCTAAACCAGGTATGACAATAACTGAGCTTTCAGAGTACTTAATTTTGTTCTTGAATAAAAGTAAAAGGATTTTTTTCTACTACTACTAGAGTAGAACTAAAATAACTTCAGTAAAAGAAGAGCTGACCTTCATAATACCCACCTTGATGAGCACCATTAATTGCATAATATTTTCAAATCCATATGAAGATATGGGTATATGGTATGTTGATAACTTCTTGTACAGTTGGATAAATTAACTAGTTTATTACATACAATTATTTGGGGGGGGGACCCACCAAAATAGTTGCATGAAACCCTTGATAATATTATATATTCAAACTTACTATAGCTTACATCATAAATAATAACTTAATAATTCTTCACAAAACATTTAACGTCCACTTTGTTTTACCAAGAATATCCCTGTTCACAAAGTGCACTAGGCTGTAGTACTCCAATAAGTCATTTTGGATTGGTGTGCCAGACAATAATATTCGCTTTTCTGCTCGCAATTTTGTTAGAGCCAGATATGTCTGATTCTCAGAGTTCTTTAATCGATGTCCCTAGAAATGAAAAAAACCCACAGTAGTGCCTGTTGTGTTCTGAGAAAGCAAATCACTACCAGTATACAAATCAGAGAAAATAGACATAATTCATACTTACTTCATCACATATTATAAGGCCTACAGTTCCTTTGTGTAGAACATTAGCATGTAATCTGAATGTCTCATACGAGATGATAAGAATAGGATTATGAGTGCGTCGACCTTGTTGGCTTTTAAGAACTGTCCTGCAAGTTTGACCGTAGATTAATAATTTTAGACATTTCAATATCAGTACTAATATAATCTAGGTTTATAAAAATATAGTTGTGTCTTCTATTTAAATTAACCTTCAGCCTTAAGAACATACCAAGAGTTCGGTCAATCTCATCCTTAGTACCGGAATCAATAGCTAGAGGCGAGACTTTCATGCCTAACCACTTGTAAATCTCATTGTACCAATTCTGAAATAAGATTTATTTTACTTCTGTCAGATTCTGTGCTCTTTAGAAAGGCAGAAACATTTAGGATCTAAAGGTTTACTGCATTGTATAATTTGACTGTGAACATAATTATGGCACCAATACACGTTAGTTACTATTTATTTATAAAAATACAACACCATAAACAGGAATAGAATAAAACAACAAAGTCAGGCAACTGATCACAATTTAATATAGAAAAATCTAATATACAGTAGATAATTCTAAACAAAGACCCGAAAACGCATTTTCAAATCAGACAGGAAAATATTTAGCAGGCCTGTTATGAGTCAAAATCGACTGGTGTTTTACAACGACTTTTGTGCACATGGTAGGCTAAATGGGCTTAGTGACCTCCAAAGGTAATGAAGCAAAGTCAATGATTAAACACCCTTCAGATATGTCCATGCCAAAATTCGAACTCAGGTGGTAGTGATCTGTGGTCCAACGCACCACTAGTTTGACCACGGAGGTGCCAAAGTCATAAAATCAAATCAAATTTTTCATGTTGATTTTCGAGTGATCAAGTCTATTTATGTAATATTATCACTTATTGGATATTTAGTTTTTTTAAATTTCAAGTATATATAAGGATAAAATTCATAGGCAATTCAATTCACATGCATAATTTCAACGCAAGAAAATTGATCTGAAACAAAACAAACACATAAGATCAATGAAGCATATTTTACTGATATTAACAATTGTTTGAGGATATTTTGAGCTTCCCAGCTTTATACAGATATCAACCATTTACATCATTTTAGCCATTTAGATATACAAATCCCCAGTGTAATAGATGTGGGTGCCAATTGTCAATGTCAGTAGCCCATTAGTACTGATTTAGTGCAGAAACCAACCGGCCAATCACAGTACAGTTAAAACCTATGAGGTACGTTTGTTGCAGATTTGGGAGTATTTTGTTAGATGACAACATACAGTAAAATATGTACCAACGACCACATGTCTTGAGAGACCACTTGTTTTTAATAAAACAGAAGAAAGTGCTCCCCTAATTGCTCTATAAGCATCCATTATAAAAAAAGACATTTTCTTTTCAAGGCTGTAAATTTTACGCACTGTTCACTTCATCAATCTGACACTGACCCAGCCAATATTAGCCTCGACCAAACGTTTGTGGTTGGTGCATTGCTGTTTCTAAAAGAATTGTGTTTTGTAATTACAATCAATGTGGTTAACATGGCTTCATTGTCTTTGAATTGTGCTAAGTTTGTGTGTGCTCAAGTTAATTACCATTGAATAATTGTAGTTGTGGAAAACACTAAAATTCTTTGATAATTGTGTATAAATATGGCTAAAATATGTATAACATTAATAACTATTCAATGCAAAGAGTGTCTACACGTGTTTTTAATGTAAAATATGGTGAAATGTCATAGGATGATGAATGGATGAATGTTGTTTAATGACACACTGGCACAATTTAGGCCATTCGGTGTCCTTAGAAATGTTTTTGTTTCATATTGAAACAAAAAAACAGTGAGCTGGTCGTAGCCAGTGTGATTTGGCTGAAATGTGTGGCATTGGTAAAACTCAAGTACAAGTGATTTTGAAGCAAAAAGCTGAATTTCTTGATTCATATAACAGAGGCACCTGTAAAAATCTCTTAACATGGAAGTGGTTCAAATTGTTTAAATGTGTTAACCATAAAAAAATGCAAAATACATATAAATTTCTCTTGTGTTTTGTCATCATCTAGTAAACACCAGTCCATTTTGGTCACAGTTCAGACTCAACCTTAAAACACCTGTATTTAATGACCACCTAAGGTAGTCTGATGGGTGGCCTCTAAGACAGATTCTACTATACCTTAACTAAACTGCTAGGAGCTACAATTATAGCTTTATCAATTGTAGGCTTAGCTTCAGGTCCCTGACGCTGAAGAATAAATGTAAAATTTATTAGAAATATATTCATAGATAAAAATGTTATTTAAAGCATTTAATTTAAAATACAGCAGGTATTTCTTTATTACAAATTCTAGACAAGGAACATAAGAGCTGACCAACAATGTCCACATCAGTGCTATACATTGGAGTGTTTTGCCAAGACCCTGAAAATAACATTAAGTTTTAGAAGAAAAGAAATCTTAGACAAGAGACACACACACACAAATAGCATACCAAAATGTTAAATAGAAAAGCCACACTAAAGGAGTGATAGTTTCCAATGGAGATACAATTTAATTTAGCATCATAACTATACCATCTCATCAGCCATGATACATCCATAACTTCCTTCAATCTGTTTTCCAGTGACACAGTCATACATGAATTTTACACCCTGAAACAAATGCTACATTTTAACACACACACACACTTATATAAAGTTTGTTATAAAACAAATCAAAGAAATCAGTGCCAAATTTAACTAGTTTCTTTCTGCAGTTCAAATGATTTACATACCTCTCTCTGATGTGGCCTCAAAACTTTGGAAAGCAGTGGATCAACAACTACATGTACTAATTGAGATTCCCTAAAAGTAAACAGTCATACTATTTCACATCACTTTCACTGTTGAAATTAATTCCCCAAAATTAATATGTAAAAACAAAGTTTTGCTTACTTGTTCTGTTTAAGCATGTCATGAGCCTTTATTTTATGGGGACTGTATAATACAAGGGCCCCTTCTTCACATGGATCATGCAGAGGTTGTCTGGCTCCATCTCTTCTCACACCTAATGCTTTATTACCCAAGACTGGGCCTATAAATTATCAAAAAAATTGCCAATTACTGTTTGATCTAATATTAATATTGCTGAATCAAATAAATGATACAACAAAATTGTGAAAATGAAAGGCAACTCAAAGGTTTAATTTAATTTTTTTTTCATGGTGATTAATCTGAAAACTGTTTGGATACAACCTTTGTAATTTGGAATTGGTATTCTGAATGGCTTTGCCAAGATGCTCCTGATCAGTTCCTCCTGTAAACAGAAATATAAATTAGTTTAACAAGAGGATAAAATTAAATACTTTTTTATTGTGAATATTCAGAAAACCCACAAACAAGTAACCAGCTTTAAATAGTTTCTAAAATATTTTCAAGATTGTCTATTATCAGCAGCTAAGATGTGCCATTTACTTTGTTATCGCTTGGAACTTAATTTCACAATTCCCTAGCAGAACAGACATACTATTTGTCGCATCATTTTATGTTAGCATCTTTATCTAATTGTTCAAAACTTTCACAAACATGCAACTCTTACATAATTAAGGTTTTTGCAGCAATACCTAACAAGTACTAAAGATCTTTTGACTTATTTGACCTAAGTGCACTTTTAAACGCCTAACTAAGTCAACGGGTTATGAAGACAATTTTAATTTTAAAATCCACAGACTGTTATTGAAATATCCTAATATGTAAGATGTTCTGATAATGCAGTGGTTAGAGTAATGTGTAGTGGGTTAGAATACTCTGCTGCACACAGCCAAATTAGCATTTGAATTTGAACCATACTCATGTTTGTAGGACTTTTCCCCAAGGAACTGCCTCTCAGCTGTAAGTGCTAGGTGTAACCAATACCAAAGGTAAACTAGCTAACTGACTCACATAATTAATAACCCGATGGATAATTTCACAGATGCACTATTGCAGAACAGCACAGATTACTGCTACAGCAATCTAACACTCTGTACTACTACTTTTTATTAAACTTACAAAAACATACATAAATTATTTATTGAGTGATATCTTTTAGTTCATGATTTATGATAATGAAAGAGGGATAACACTTGAAAGTGCAAGTACTTATTTCCAGTGTGGTCCCTTCTATTGGGTGGCTGTTCTTATCTCCTGCCCCACTAGTATAGAAAGGAGCCAAAATACCCTGAGGGTGGTCATTGCCAGAGTGTGTCACATTATCAATGGATCTTAAAATTCACCCTTTTTTAATTAATTCAGTGGAGGCAGCAACACCAATTAATATGGTCAGCCACCCATGATGTTGTGAAAGTGAGAAATTAATTCCTGGAAAGGTTTTGACCTTATAAAAAGGTGGACACCTGTGTTCCTTAGTGATTAGAGCAAATCCATCCTTTAGCATAAAGGGCAAAACTCATGATTTGCAGTCTACCAGATGCAATCAAATGACACTATTTAATCTTATGATGTTATGTGTCTATGCTTATTGTGATGTGTGTCTATGCTTATAGTAACAACAATGTTTCATCTAGAAAGATTTTGTGAAAAGTTCATTGTTTTTGCATCATATTAGTTATATGTTAATAACCGTTATGCATGTGTACAAATTTGCTCACACGTGAACATTACTGTCCATATGAATTGGCATTTTTTGGGCAATTTCTCAGAATTTCAAACTTCTCTACCCACTTCCAAGTGACAACCTATTTATATATATATATAATACTTACATGTTTGGAAAATGTTGCGAGTGTAGTAATTCTATTACTCAGAGAGTTTAGGGGACATCTTTCAGGACTGTCTACTGTGTTAGACACCAAGCAACGCTGCCGCTTATAAATAACCTTTATTATTAAATAAAAATTACAGGCAAAATAAAATGATAAATACATGTGCATTTACTGATTGAGAAACATGTCAGAACATAGACCTAATCCCTTAATGATTTAATCTAATTAAATGCCACCACTAAATCAGTGTCTGCTTCATCTAATGTTTGGTATTAAAGCTTTTCTGGAAAAAGGTTTATTTATTAAATCGAATTTAATATAATTAAATATGTGGTGTGTGATATTCTTTTATCAAATACTATACAAGATATTTTACCTGACCATAATCAATAGATTCTAATTCACCCGATTTCCTTTTGGCAAGTTGGCTTGGTGCAAAACTTCTTCTCTAATAAAATATTAAAATAGAAATAAATTATAAACACATCACTGTCATCACTTTGCCTTTGGAGTTTGGTCAAATCGTTTTCCTTAATATAATATTAAGGAAAACAGTTTCGCTTGATGCGACTTTTTAAATCTTACTATTATAAATTATTACATGTATGTCTAACAGTAACATCTATGTTATCTCAGTATCTGGCTTTGAACTGTCAAATCCTGAATTGAACGAGATGCAAGCAGCAAGCTGCAATGTCATGCATCCAGCAGTCCTCCCCCAAAAATGTTGAAATTCAAAACTAACAAACCATTTCATTGCTTTCCTGGTGCCATATCACCTTTTAGCCAAAGAGGAATGAAACAAGCACAAGGAACACATTAAATGAAAAGTCTTAGTCAATAAAACTACCGCTATATCGTTTGATATATGTACTTCCTCCGCTTGAAACGGGCGCCCATTGTAAACTTTGACCTCATTACAAAATTATGTCAACCAATCAGAAATGTTGTTTGCGGTCATGTGACTTGTAGTGGCTTCCTCACATGGATGGTGGTAGTTTGGTTCGGAGTGTTGTATCTGTTTGAAGATGTTTGGATTTTGACGTGTAGAAACGGATTATAATGTACTAGAGAGGAAAGGAAAGGTAACGCGAAACATGTCGGTTATGGAATTGAAGCTTCACAGCCCGGCTGGATCTGATCCGGTCACATACCAGTGGCCGCTTCAGTACTGTGTAAGTTCATTTAAATGTTTCGAAATAGTTAACGTGTTCTTTATTCACCTTGTTTTAGTAAGCGTTCCATATATTTTTTTCGACTCGCGATGTCTGATATATCTGAATTACTGTTGCGATCATCTAGTGTCTTTCTTCAGATTACTGAGTATTTAGGTCAAATGATTTTATTTTCAGGAGGGAAGAGACGGAGCGAGTGAAATCATCGATACTATCAGGTATGTATTTTTGAGGTCATTTTCGTCTCATCTGATATCAATATTTCGAAAACCAGTTATTATTAACGGTCGCTCACAACAAGTTAAGAAACTAATACATTGGACTGACTAATATATTTCACTAAAGCTTACCAGATACGGCAAGAATCCAGTTTGTTTCTGTTCAGGTGCTTCACAAGTGCTGCTGACCTTTAAAACTTAACCCTTTGCTTTCACAATAGACGTTCCATGCGTCTGTGCCTGTCAGAAACAATTTTAGGTTGCATTGTGATTGTATGTTTCCATCTATTTTTATGTTCTGTAAGTAATACATCATGCTGTGATCAATTACCTCAGTTTGTTATATATTAATAATTGTAATAGTGTACTTTATGAGTGTTAGGAAATGTTATAAACTTGTTTGATGTTAATTGAATGAGCTGAAATTGAAATCACAGTATCATAAGTATGATGGGCTAAGCTTCTTGTAAATATTTTATTCACAGGTGGGTATGTGAGGATGTTCCAGAGTTGAAACTGGCCATGGAGAATCATGTTTTGAACAAATACAATACTGGAAGGTATATGTCAGTCTTTAATTCATTGGAGGAGTTTTACTAATTTGTTCAGTGATATTTGTTGGCTGTATGTCATATTCAGGTTTCTTTTGTGTGAGTAAATTATTACTTTACTTTTCATTATTGAAATAACTATGCACTATAAAGAAGTATATACGTTTGTATTTAGTCAACATATCCATTTTTCAGCTATGAAAGTATGAAAGGTCTGTGTGACAAATACAATAGGACAATTGACAGCTTGTTGCAACTGGTGAGTTCAGAAGCTGTTTGATGATTTTTTCTTGAGGTAGTAGATACCATGATTAGTAAATAAAAGTATAAACCATCATAAAGGAAACTAAATTATGTAACTATCAGCTGTAAGTGTATTTATATGTTTTATGTTATTTAATGGATTTCATATTGTGAATGAAAAATGAAAATAAAGTTCAATTGAAATTCGGGGTACATGTAAAATGATTACTGTTCTATTTATATTAATACAAAGTTTGAGAAGCTTTATTCCTTGTTGTTTGACATCTTTCCCCCCTTGTTTGTGTTTTGAACTATTATTACAACATCTATCAAATTAACTTTATAGCGTATATTGCCAAAGGTTGAACTAACTGCTCAAATTGAATGGTTCATATATTTTCTTTGTTGTTATAATTATAACCATTTACCTATCCAACTGTGTTAGTTTATTAATTTTCAAGTTATAATTTGTATTCAGAAGGGGCACTAGTTAAATATTCTGGTATTATTATTTCATTTTTACTCATCACAAACAGTTATCAGTTCAATAAAATATAAATCTTCATTTAATGTGGATTCATTTGCCAGTAATCACATACATTGATTTAATGAAATATCAAGTCTCTTTTTGATTATGTATTTCTCAGTTTGTCCTGGTTTTGACAGGTATTTCCCACTCTCCTGGTAAACACTTGTTTTTTTCAGGATAAACCCAGCACTAATTCTAAGTTGTGACATTTAAGTCTGTTTTCATATAATACTTCTTAGTTACTCTGCCTGCTATTGTGTTTTAGTGGAGGGGAACCACTCGTCCACAACAGCTAAGGACTAGACCATCAACAGGATTGCTCAAACACATCTTACAGCAGTGCTATAACAGGGCGGTTGTTGATCCTGACAAGCTTAATCAATATGAACCCTTTTCTCCAGAGGTAAGCTTCATTTTTCCTATCTCTATTAGTCTGTGCACTCTGTGATGTTATCTGGCTTGTGGAGTGGGTTTACCTTACTACTAATGTGGATGGAACGCTGGATATATTTATACTGGGTATAGTCTGGCATGTGTACTTGACAGTGCCAGTGTTGTTAGAGTAGTGCAGGGGAAATTGTCAGTATCAAACTGTATATTGTGTTAGATATTCTATCAGACAAGGTTATATCACTTGAATGGAGCTATCTATGTTACAATTAACATTTAAGGGTGAGATCCAAACCTGGATAAAGGACAGTTATTGTTTGTTATTCTTTCCAGCTGCATAAGAACAATGCAGTTTGATTCTCTTGTTTTCTTTCACAGAGTTTAGTGACAGCCATTTAGGATTTATTGACTTGAGGTGTATTTTATTGCTCATCAGATGCTAACAGTTGAGCCTGGGCATCTCTGATTCTAAATATACCAATTGATGATTACAGTAAAGATAGTATCAGTGCCATTGTGTCCCAGCTTTATGTGGTACAGCTGGTGCCTGGCATTAGCTGTGTTGATGTTTTGTAGGACATTAGTAATGGTACATTAATGATGAGCCTCATAATGTCTGGCATATAACCAGGGCTCTAGTTTTATGACAGTTTGACTAAATGGGTTGCTTCAGGTTGTTTAGCTTGAGATGTGTATATATGTGAGTCCTAGGTGTTGAGTGTGATACCACTTGGGTGGCTGATGTCCTTTTCCTGGGTCTCAGCACCCTTTCTATGTCATTATATGTTAATTGTGGTAGTAGACCTACAGGTTGAAGTGATCTGCCGCACCCATTAGACCCACAATGTTGGAATATTTCTCACATTAACAGGGGTGTTTTTATGTGGTACTTTATAAATGGTATGACTGTGTGTGTGTGGTCAGTGTTCATTCTATGAATAAATTTCAGTGTGCACTTTAAACACCTCATGTGGCACTTGACATGTGCATGAATGGTCTCCATTTTACCTTTGGTGAAGGTGATGTGCCATTTCCTGGGAAATGGAGTGCTTCATTTCTAGATGTAGATCATGTTGTGGTTTTAGCAGGAGCTCTTCTGTTTTTTTGAGTGGTAATGGGTGTTGGTTTTATAAGTTTCTCAAAGAAAACCATGTACTGTGGAATGGGTATTGCATGGCTGAAAGGCCACTTAGAGGGACTGTCCACCCTCAGAAAATATTTTTTAAATAGGTAATGCTTAGAATAGTAACCCAAAATTCCACAATAATAATCACAAAATATACATGGTATCATAGATATAGGGAAATAATTCAAATTACTGGAAGATCGCCATTACAGCTGTGCCGGAAGCCAGATTCGAAGGCAGGAAGGAGAAAACTGAAATACTCTGACGTCATATGAGCACTCTCTAGACTGATGCATATTATTGTTCCTCTTGAACATTAATTTCTGAACCATTTTGAATCATCTTCTTCTTGTATGGTTCCTTCTGGCTCAAACTGGCATGGTTGTATGTCATTCATGACATAATTTTAGCAAGATAATTGCGTTATGTTCTGCAATAATTCTTTGCTCACGCATGTTTACATGCTTTTGTACGGGCTCTACAGACTGCGGATGGGTTTAAGTGATGTCAGCATTCAGGAGCTTCCAGTCTCTTTCTAGCTTCAAAATGGTGTCACCCACAGGTCATTAAAAGTCAATTAATCAACACTTTTAACTGGATTATTTTATATGTAGGTGATCATTCACACATTTTGACATTATTTATGATATTTGTGAGTATAGCTGTATTAGTACTGAAAATTTGAAATGATAGTGGACTATCCCTTTAACAGTATAAAACATTGCACTGATTATTTTGGAGGGAATGGATAAGGAAGAGCTAGAATGATAATGAAACTAATGTCTCATCTGTCTGTTACGTTCCTGTATATAAAAAAAAATGTTGGTTGTCTCTATGAATCACACATAGTAATCATCTTAGGTACAAGTGAAGGTAGGGCAGATTGTTTTGTTTGATTTGCTGAATGAGTATTTTTAAACACGGATGTAAAGTGACTATATGTGTAATTATGAAAAAAGAACACATGGGATTGACAGCGATATAGTTTTCTTATTTATTTTTAGTGTGCATAGTATTTTGTGAATCTATTGAAATGGGTAATTTTTTTGTGTTTAGGCATGGTTAAGCATTTTGAAACCTACTACATATGCACATGGAATACAGTATAAATTGGGTCTCTAAAACTTACCAAAGCTGGGGAGAGTCCTTTCATGTATTTTTGTAGCACACATAGGACATATGTTCTTTTCACAGGTGTCCGTTATGTTATTGGTTAAGATCTGTATGTGTTTATTTTATTGTTTGGCAGTGTTAGCTAGCATCTGTGCCAGCTGTTTTATTGTAAAGTATGAATTAATATGTTCTCTGTTAGTAACAGAAGTCTTACATAATAGTAAGAATACAATGGATACCATGGGGAGCACAGAAGGTCAGATTACGTATGTGAATAAAGCACAGACCAAAACCTACCCAAAGTATGATGAGTTGTGCCACTTGTGATACAATTTATTAGTGATTAAATAGGACTTAAGCACATATTGCGGGGAATATGACCATCTGGTATAGCTTCCTTTTGTTTGCCTCTCACCATATATATAGGCGGATATAAGCCCAGAAACCGCATGGATTAGGTTTTATTTGGAAGGGTGATGTAAATTTAGTTGCCTCATTGGTGTGTGGTTTTTATTTCGCGGAACAATTGCCTGTAGTTTAGGTGTGTCAGTGTCCACACCGTATTTTTCCATTTCAGACCATCTTGTAAACGTTCTCCATTCCTGCTTCAGGTGTTGGATTTATAGTTAGTTAACCTTGTATTTCGGTAAACGTAGAGTGTACTGGGTTGTTCTGTCGGCTTCACAGCGGTATTCCAGGCATAAGCAATACAATGTCGACCATTTCTACAGCTGTATTGATTTTGTCCGGGGCCAGAAATAGTAATTTTACAATGAACGCTTTTGATGAAGCAGATCCCTGTTCTATGTACTCTTCGGTTGGCGTGTTCGTTTGTTATCCGGTCTTTAAAGGGTTAACACTAATTTGGCAGGCCGCCTAGCGGAGTAAAGAGGCGGTGGTGTTGTAACAAGCCTTCAGGCCAACCCAACCGCCTGCTGTTCAGTTAATATGTTGATACACTATACTCTGGTGTGACCTAGATGTTTGACAGCCAACAACGCCACTTTGGCTGCCAAGAATCATATAGGAAGCAAATGGTTACAAGTATTGTTTAGTATTAGTACCCTTTCGGTTCACATGTTAATTGCTGATTATCATTCAGCGATGGTCGTGTTCCCAGTGATTGTGAACATACCAATTATTGGTTGTGTGTGATCTATGAAGCTTTGTTATTGTGTATTCTGTAGCATAGAGTCTGAGATCTGTAGCCGCAATACTGTACTGGTACCGTTTGGTGGCTTTAAGAATCATATTGACCGCCTGGGAGAAACTGTATACCATGGCTTGTACATCACCAGCATATACAGTATCCAGAGAATCCCCCCCCCACCGAGGACAACACCACCCCTTCCAGTTAGGGTGTGAGGTTTTATCCTCAGGGGGCTTCATAATTGCAAGGATGATTGTTGTTGTTCAGGATTCAGCATGTACACCACCCTATGGTAACTGATATTGCTGGTGCCAGTGGGTAATATAAAGCATGCCATACTATAGTGTTTGATATTGATTATGTTGTATTTGGTCTTGTTGTGATCATGTTCTTGGACATGGTGTATAGTACTTACACATAAACACCATTATTAGATCATTCTATTAGCAATCTATATCACATATACATGAATACAATACATTACATCACCTCACATTGTCATGTTGTATTAATAGTGCTGTGTAAATGTGTTTTGGGGTTATTTTCTTTATTAATTATCATTACTTCTGTGTGTTGCATCTTACATTATTATATACTCATATCAAGAGTATACCCTTTGGTTAATTACTATTCCATTTATCAAAATTTATTGTTTTGACGTGCATATTCTGGCATTGTCAGGAGAAACTTTCAGATGTTTACCATTCATCTCCTAAGTTATTAATTTAGTTTGTGTGGCAGTCATATATGTCAGCTGAGCAGTGCCATAAAGTAGATACTGATTTTCTTTGTAATGGACTGTCTTCATCGGGCTGTTAGTAATGTTGGTATTGTTTACCTTATAGAAGCAACTTCCTGTCAGCTGTTCGATGGATGACTTTTTTGACAGGGCCAGCCTTTTTTTTTGGGGGGGGGTGAATAATATTCTTGCTCCAGTTCATTATCATAAAGAGGTCTCTATCATTATAAGGGATAACTTATAGACCCGTTTACAACGAGCTGAAATGTGGAAAGTATCTGATATATTTTTCAGCGTACTTTAATGGTCTTTGTGTGATTGAACGTTATAAGTTCGTAATTAGTCTACTTGTGTTTTTTTTTCTCCAGAAGCATTGTTTTCATACAAACTTTTCCCGATTCTGGTGCACCTTTTTGTTATATAAAGTGTAAGACTTAAGGCAGGTGCTTTGTTTTGTATTCAGCTGACTGCATAAGTATTGTTAAAGACACGTTACCATGACAACAACAGTGTACAATTCCTATTAGTTAAACTAGATCCATTTAAGATGATAGAACATCGTCAGTTTATGACGATATTGCATGTATATTCTATTGTAAAGTGGAACTAACTGGAGTGCTGTCGGCTTTTCTAAGCACTTTATAGATACGTGTCTGGTAGCTCCATTGTGTGTGTGTGTGTCCTTAAAAGCGTCACAGTACTAACTCTGAATGTTATTTATATTTGTTGGGCCCTTGTATATACAGATGGCTAGGTGCCATATAGAGAGGTGCTGCCAGTAGATTGGTTTGCCTGGGTTAGCTGATTTACTGGCTTTTTATCCGAAACTTGGCTGGATCGGGCCAGGCAACTGTAGTGCTAGCAGCTTGGCTGGCCGACAGTGATGGTGGATAAACTGGTATCCAGTCTGCCGTAGGATTGTGTACTGGACGGCTCCCCCACCTAAGTAACGGTGCCTGGTTTGCTTTAAGCAGTCCGTCTCGTCTTCCAATACATATAATGCTACTTTATCATTACATACGCGGTACGGTGATTATGTTGTACTAATAATGTTAACGCGCAGCGGCAGAAATTGATGCTGGCTGCCAAGCCAGCGAGAGCCGGCGTTCCGATGTTGTTGTCCGCATTCTGCAGCAACAATGATTTATGGACTGTAGTACACCGCTGTCTGGAGTGGCTGGCGGCTTGCTAGTGCACTAGGCCCTGCCGTAACTGTGCTCGTTTGTCCGCTTGTCTTATTCAGTGGGATGACCTTTATGGCTGTAGGCCTGTACAGTCAGTCGTTAACCCTCTGCTCTGCTGGATTGGTGGTGGGGGGGGGGCTTGTGATGGGTCTTCTGGGGACAAATCTTTCTCTTGATAGTGAGGTAGCTTTCGGTATTGATTGGATCTGTTTTGTGGTGATAGGCCTGACTTGTTTCTGAGGCTCCTTTAATGTTAACAATCCAGTGTATGTAGAAGCTAGCTATACAGCTGTGACAAGTTATTCCAGTTTTTCTACCGTTTTTGATTCGAAGCGTGTGACAGATGCATCCCATTGTGAAATCCCCCCAGGAGCTATTTAGTCCAGGAGTGAAGCGAAATTGTTTTCTTTTTTGTATGTTATGTTATAAGTAAGTATGTTCTCACATTATATTTTGGAAGATATGGCTGGTTCAGCATTTAGAACCATTTTAACCCTTTGTAGATGACTGTGAGCACTCTGCCACTTTGGTAGAAATAACCTATCTGCCTACTGACTAACCTGTCAAAATAGTTGGTTAAAAGAATATAGATATTGATCAGCTATTCATACTGCTGCCGAACAGAAAAGCTTTTCTGTTACAAGAGAGAATAGGGGCTACCCTAATAATTCACGTTTACATTCTTTCTGAGATTGCATTCATTCCATCTGATCGTGTACTGTTTCTTCCTTCCCATCCGCTCTACACATGTATACAGTTATTTTTTGTATATTTTACCTTTTCTTATAAGAAAATATTTTATAGTAAACATTATTAACCCTATTTCACGTTGATTATATGTGAAACAGTGGATATATATATATATATATATATATATATATATAGATGTGTGTGTGGGGGGGCTTGTTTTGTCATTGTGCTGTACAAGTATTTTATATTTGGCATCACATTGTGTTAAATCCCTAAAGACACCAGCATTACAGATGGGTGCATCTTCCATTACCATTAATGGGTCAGTAAAAAATCTGGGGTTATTTTTGACCAATGTATTAACATGCATGAACATGTCACATCAGTATGCCGAGCTGCCTACTACCATCTTAAAAACATCCACTGTTTAAAAGCATTCTTGACACAAGAATCACTATTGTAACTGTAGTCCATGCCTTTGTTACATCTCGTATAGACTATTGTAACTCCCTGTTATATGGCATATCTGATTATAACATTAATCGCCTTCAGCGAATTCAGAATAGTGCAACTCGCATTTTAACAAATACTAGAAAATATGATCATATCATCCCAATTCTGTTAATAACTTTATTAATCATATGGCGCCAGAATACCTGTGTGAACTGGTTTCCATTAGAAAGTCATCCTGAAAACTCAGGTCATCCAGTCAGATACTATTGCAGGTGATAGTGTCTCGGCTCAAGTCATATGGTGATTGTGCATTTAGTGTTGCAGCCCCCACTTTGTGGAATAAGTTGCCGGCAAATATTAGAAATGCGTCGTCTCTTGGAAATTTTAAGTCTCTTCTAAAAACACACCTAGTTAAGGCCGCTTTCACAGATTAATAATTATTATCTTTTAAATCATTACAGGGTTTTTACAGACATTATTTGGGGTATTATTATATTACATATTATTTGTGCAGCACCTTTGAATGGCTCCTGCTAGTAAGGGCGCTTTATTAAATATACAATATTATTATTATTTTCATCATCATGTCTGTTTTCAAAATAAAGTCATAGAGCTGTATTATATTGCAGGTGTATGGAGAGACAAGTTTTGAGCTTGTAGATCAGATGATAAAATCAATTGATTTTACAGAAGATGATCTCTTCATTGACCTTGGAAGTGGTAAGTTATTTATAAACAAATTATATTTGTTATTCATTTAAATATCATCATTTATAGTGAATTCACACACACACACAATATTACCATGGTATAATATCAGTAGTCTAAATTAAATGAATAAAATAACCACAACCATATCTCAAAAGATGTTGTGTTTAATTTTAACATCATACTGGAGGTTTTGTTAACAAAAGGAAGGATATACATTATGACACTGTAGCCACCTTTCCAGATAATTAGTTTAATATCAATTAGCAGCTGGTAAGCTTGGCTTATATATATATATATATATATATAGCTTGAGATGTTTGTGAACATCCTAGATGTGTGATACATGTATTGTTTCTGTGTTTATTATTTTAAATCAATATCCAGGGACACAGACTCACTGTGTATCCTGAAATGTATAACTGTTAATGAGTTTTATTTGCTGCCAGAGAAAAAGTACCAACAAAGCCAGCATCAAAACTATGGCACTCTGCCAATGTCTGTGTTTAGTGCACTGCAGTATTTTTACATGTATTCTAGGCGTAGGACAAGTGGTGTTACAAGTCGCTGCAGCCACCCCCTGTAAGCTGTGCTATGGCATCGAAAAAGCGGATGCTCCCGCTACATATGCAGAGGTAAGATTTCTGGGTTACAGAGGGTGGAGTTTCACTGCTGTAATAGCCTTCTTCTAACTGCGTAGATTGTTCCATGCTGTGGTAGCTTGGTGATGTCCACCGGCGATTGTTACCGGGAAAGCTTGCATTTAATGGAAGTTAGCATTTGTGAGCTACAACTCTGCGTCTAGACTGTAATGACAGTTGTACTGACGTGGTAATGACAGTCAATTGCACAAATCTACTTGATTAAAAGTAGCTTTGCAATTTACCGTATATTGGAATATTTCTGAACATTATTGTATTTTAAATCATTCTGGTTGGCGATGAAGCACACAGATAGATGCTGGATATGCTTTAAATAACTACAATAATCAAAAGGATATAAACTTATGTTCAGTAATATACTGGACATACTACAACTTTGGTGTTTGATTGCCTTTAATCACATTTAAAGGCATTTGTGTTTTATATATATATATATATATATATTATCTGACATTGTTGTGGACCAGAGTATAATCAGTGTTCCAGTTACCTAATTATCATTTGTTGCATATTTATATTCATTATGACTCCTGGCAAAGTGCCAAGTGCGAAGTCTATGGATAAAAGTGTTTACAGGCCATTTGTAGAAGTGGATATTAATCCGAATGTTATACTTAGAAACTGGAAGCATGCCATATATGTTAATGGATAACGGCATTCCAATCATGTGATAGTTAAAACATACACATTCAAGAATTGCTGTTTGAGATAATCTTCCACTTAGATCTACCACTGCTGTGTGTGTGGCATCTGTCGGATTTAACTGATAGATCTAGTGCAGTGTTTCCCCTGCAACGGTTTCTTAAAGCAACCATTTGCTAAACAATGAAGTGATAAATCTGTGTTTAGCACTGATGCTGAAATCACGGTAATGGCTCCTTGCTACTGTCACTGCGTACTGATACTTGTTTCAGTGCATGAGCAAAGAATTCCAAAACTGGATGAGATTCTATGGTAAGATACATAGCGACTACCGGCTAGAAAAAGGCGACTTCCTATCAGATGACGTCAGAGAAAAAATCAACAATGCAACGTAAGTACATCATGTTTTTCTTTAATCTCTTTGTGGCATGGCTATGGGCTATTGTGTGGGTGAGTCGCCTTTGTCATTAGCAACCATTTCTAGTAGTATTGTGTTTACATAGGATAATGCTTTAAGCATAAACATGTCATGCGTTGAAGTCATTTTATGATGAATGATTCAAATAGCTGACTTTTCACAGGTGTTTGAAACCACCTGTTTTACCATAAATAGCTGTCAAACTTGTGCCTAATGCTCATAGTCAGTTGTAGCCTATCAGTTTATATAATAGGTGGCATAATATAATATGATACATATTAAGAATCCAATTGCGTGCTTGATCAGTGGAAAAACTGGGCATGGCCATATAATAGCTGTTCTGAAGGAGATATATAGGCTACCAGTTATATGTTGCGTTCAGTTCTTACTGGATATCTACAAAGCCATTCATAACATTTTGACACCACAGACGTCTGCATCAAAGATCTGCTTGAGATTTACCAGTCTCCCAGAACTTTACACCGGCAAAGTTCCACTTGTGGTACAAGAATAGTCACTTACAGCAACGGGTCTAACATGAAAGCTGCATAATTTCTGTATAATTGGTTCCCTGCAAGATGCTATTTCAATAACTGCATTCGGATGCCTGCTGAAGACACACCTGTTTTCTATATATTTCCTCCGATCTCTGGATTTATATATGGCCCTGGCTAGTCAGTTTTTACTGAGTCAATACCCAATTTTATTTCTCTTACAGTAATACTAATAGTAAAATTTTGGATTGTCTTAGCCATCATAGTTAGTACTGTATTTATGGCTCTTATAATTTTGTATATAGTGATACCATAAAGCACCTTTTTAAAAAGTTGTGTCCCAATATCAAAATTTGTTGGGTTCAAGGTATGGTGAAATAGGCAGATCACCCTTCCTGGATTCGTGGAAGGCCCAGTAATAGCTCTATTAACCTGGTCACCCTTATTTATATGATAAAGTGTGTGTTTGTCTGTATGTGTGTGTGAGACCTTCATAGTCATAGGTGATCAATTGTTTCAGGGTCCCACTTTACTAAGGATAGGATCATATCTCAGGCACCTCTGTATAAAAGGGCCTCCAATCCTATAACTGCAGATTGATCATTTGAATGCAGGCCAGAATCTTACCTCTGCTGATATGTTTCTTTCATGTTCATATGTCTTTATACAAACAATAAAACACCTGTAGATGAATATTGCCATAGTGTGATTAATCATGATAGTGACTGTGTGTGCATGTGTGATACATTGCTGTAGTTTGTCTATCAGTTTGAATGGCAAATATAGCCATTATAAATACTTAGTTTTGACACCAAAATTTGCCATTGACTGATTTTGAAAATGTTTAACAGTTTGACTTGCTTAGCTTAAACAAAATAGGTAACACAATTTCCATACTTTCTGATGATGTAGTTTTTAGAACATTGCACTGCAAAAGTCCAAGTTGTTGGGTTGAATCTGACTCCTGCCTACAGCCTACATTTATGGGATGTTTTCCAATGTAGTCACCCCATGACCACATGTCCTAGGTATGACTAGTACTGCTCTGCTTACTCAGTCACACTTGATTTTGCATGTAGATTTGGTCTGCTTTGTGTAGTGTCAGAGGCAACTAAAAGGTTATGGCTAAAGGAATGGTGACACTAAATGGGTTATTTGCACTGATGGATTTTCATACCTCCTTACTCACTGTTTAAATGAAGCAAATTTAATGTTATATGTGGATGTATCGTTTTTGTCATTAATAGACACCTCCCATATGACATTGAGAAGTGGATGTAATGAATTTGTGATTGAAATTTGTGAAGGAGATTGGTTATACTCTAGAGAATGTTTGTTTTTGTGCAACTGGTACATTAGATGCGCATTTTTATTAAGATGCTCTTAATCAGATATTGTTATCCTGACATCTTTTTTTTTAAACTGCCAGGAGAACAACATCTGATCAAGAACATCTTAATGAAAATGCACATCTGATGCTACCATTTGTATTAAAGTAAACAGTCTCTGGAGTATTACCACTCTCCTATGCAAATTTCAAATAAAAACTTATTACATCTGCTCGAGGTCAAATTGGAGGTCTATTCACAATACAAAGATCAGATCAGCATTTATGTGTTGACCTTCTGCTGTGGATGTTTACATTTTAATGTCATTGACCCAGATATGTATGTTAAACCAGCTTTTCATCATCAGAAGTAGGGTTTATTTCCATGTTTCGTTGATGATCAGAATCATTTTCAGTTCAATTTTGTATTCTGTTTTCATTGGTTTTATAATCTTTTTTCATGCATTAAGTTTTTGTAGACATCCCTACTTACCAGAGGATAATGCTTGCATTTGGTGTTTAATATAATTTTACACTGATTGTGTAATTAATAACTAGACTGTTTGTATGGCACCTTCTTTGCAGAAGATTGCTGGTACTGTGGTAATGTATTGACAAGGCCACAAAAATATTTCTACATCTCACTAGCTCCTGGGCTAGAAAAGTTTTAATCTTAGCCCAACAAAATTTCTTACTAGCCCAACAGATATTTACATTGTGACATTTGCTGTGAACCATTTCTTTAATTGCTAAATTTTTTTTTTAAATCAGGAAGTTATTACAAAAGTTTTAAAAAATCTCAAAACAGTCATTTTGACCACATAACTGATATTCTATAATTAACATTTATGATCTGAATGCCAATTGAACCCTTCCCCCCTGTTACATCCAAACAATGATAGAGTACTATGTTGTGCAATATACAAGATTGTATGGGGGCTGCCTGCTCTGGCACTCCCCACAACCTGGCAAAGTCATCAATGAAAAGTCAAAAATTGGTAGCTTCGTGTTAAATCTGTTGACACTAAACAAACCCAGAATTTTGAATAATGTTCTCAGGCCTTAGCAGGAACTATCTATAGCATAGATAAGGTGAATCAAATGGATTTATTTGTCTCAAAATATTTGTTTTCCACCATGTTTAAAGATGAGCTTGTTCAAGTGGTGAAGTCTAATTTTAGAATGACATTGACTGGTTCCTATACAATATGTAACAATTTTCAAAACAAATTGAAACAAATCAGAATATATTATTATTTACCTAGTTTGTTAATATACTATTACTAATATTTGTTGATTTTTAGTGTCATATTTCACAGAATTATTAGTGCATTTTCATAAAGTTCCTTAATGTTGAGTTGTGTACATGTATAGCCCAACCTGTACACTTATATATTACAGAAGTACTGTCATATATTATCTTAAAATACTATAATTAGCTTTGTTTCGATTCTTAGGGTTGTGTTTGTCAACAACTTTGCCTTTGGTCCACAGGTTGACCACCAGGTAAGGACAGAATTTGAACTTTCACAGATATATTGAGGTCAAGAAGAGAATTTAATATAAGCTGATAATTTTAGCTGATTATTTTTGTTATTTGAAGACATTAGATTAAACTCTGTGTAACTATGCATCTGGTAATTAAGAGAGGTTTTTCAGTAAAGTTTACTGAATCATAACAATAGTAGCATTAGATGTGTTCTGGGTTGTACTCTTAATGTCTTTATTGTCTCATTACCTAGCTCAAACTGCGGTTTGCTAATATGAAAGAAGGCAGTAAGATTGTGTCATCCAAAGCATTCTGTCCGCTGAATTTCAGAATAACAGACCGAAACCTCAGTGGTAAGTTGATGGCAAGATGCCAGGTTTTCCCCATTAATTCAATAAGATTAAAATTGGTTTAATCTTGTTAAATGAGCATTTATCTCTGCTTAAGTGGTTTTCAATAAAGCAATCATGCACTCTGTATCATTCTTTTTGTAAGATGGTTGTTGTTAAAATTCTGTAAATAAATATATATGTTTATATAGCTTTGAAATGAGATCTCTTTGTATGTTTTTGGAAGAAGTTTTTTGTGTTCATTTTTATTTTATACGTTGTTTATTGCACATGACTTTGGTGGTAGATTAAGTAAGCTGGGCCAATTAAGATGCATATTTTATCTCATTTGCAGATCCAATTGCTTTATACTGATTAATATATATTATTATTATCATGGGTACAATATCAGATGTGTGAGAGTGGGTGTGTGACAGAAATGACATTTTGAAGCTTTATCCCAGCATGGTTGGCTGCTAATGGGTCGTCACGCTGTGGATAGGCCAGCTTTGACCGACAGACGCCTGAACCACACATGCTTGGAAGCACTAGACGTGATAGTGCTTTTAATCAGCATCACACGTGGTGATATCACTGACAGATGCGACCGTTCTTGGTTTCATATCAGCCCCTAATTTTGGTGCTGGTATGCTTTTTCTGATTCCAGATATTGGTGCTATTATGCATGTAACCGAATTATCACCACTGCGCGGTGGAGTGTCCTGGACAGGAAAACCCGTTACGTATTACCTGCACACGGTAGACCGCACATTGGTGAGTAGGCCCAAGTGCCCTAGTAGTTGTCCCCTCCCCCCAGTCCTTGTGGTGCCTATAACATGCCACACCCTACACAGGGGGATGAAATGGTGGTATTAGGCAATAATTACGAACAGCCATATTTTGTCTACACCTTTACAGATGTGGGGTCAATTATGAGTGTTGAAGAGTTGTCCCCACTACCAGGTGCTGTGTCCTGGACTGGCAAAGCTTTTACATACTTCATACATACAATAGATAGATCACTGGTGAGTAACACAGCTGGAGATACACTGGTAGGTTATAACTTCTGCTCTCTTAACATCTTTGTCTATCCAGATGTTATTTGTAAATGTTACCATCTTTTTTTATTATATGCACAGACAGACACGCACACACACACGCACACACACATACAGAGAGAGAGAGAGAAGCTATGCTTGCATGCATGGACATGTGTGTATGTATGCATGCATAGCTAGATATTACCATACTTGAGTGTGCATGAGCACACACATACACACAGACAAAACATACATGTCCATTCTTACCACAGCACACACAAATTTTGGCTAGTTTATTTTTTCTAGCTAGTCTTGTATTGTCATCAGGGATGATACTGGACCATGTTAAATTGTTCTACATTTAAAATGGGGTGTTATGTTTTATTTTATTTCACCTAAATTAACCCTTAACCAGTGGTGGACCTTAAATTAATATTTGCTATGATATTAGAGCTTTCAAGCAGTCATATGAACACAGTATGAAACTGGACATTAATGTTTCAAAATTATATATTTCCAAATACAATTCTAGCCTGCTTTTTATAGATTTATGTATTTTCACACTATGAGAACATAGGTACAGTCACAATGTATTGGAGTGTCATCTCTGAAATTGAAAATCAATCAGCTTAATGCGCTTTACACTGCTGCTGCTGTTGCTGCTGCTGCACTTGATACTCCATATTACAATTTCTGTGCAACGGCATGGCACTCGTATCTTTCTGCTTCTCGTGCAGTGAGTTCCTTGGAGAGCATTTGAAAATTTAGGCGACTAGTGTAATGATTATATAAATTAAAGCGCTTTAGGGTAATTTTAGTCCGGGTAAATAGAGCACTATATAAAATGTTATAATAATAAACTAATAGGATGTGACACCTTTCCAAGGAACTTTTGCTTTTTTGTGGATGTCACTGCTGCTCTGTATGTATTGTGTTATTGGCTGGTTAGCAGCATTTACCATGACGTGGTAATATGTGAGACTGCTGCACAGTGAGGAGGTGCGTACTGTTAGTAAAATATAGTATGAAAGATAGCTGCCATGGTTGGGGTGTGTGTATGCGTGTCCAAGGTTGGATTTTTATTTGAGTGAATTGTGGCTATGTGTTGCTAATCGTCTGTCTGTCCCTAATTATTATAAATTTATTCCACCAGAAAATTTTTAATTTACATCTTGCTCCATAAAATGGCATATGGAGTTGTAAGAGATTGGCTCGTATGATTTAGTTTTTTTCTTGCCGTTTTTGTTCTAAAAATAATTTCAGAGGGATCTTTTGTCAATTTTTGTTGTATGAAGAATGTGTATGGGATTTGTGCAAGTGTTGGTAGACTAAATTGTAGCTTTTAAGTTTAAATGTTGTGGCTGTGGCTGGTTAACATGAACATCATTGCAAAAATAAGTGTTTGCCTGACAGATTGCGTGAAATTAGTTGTTTCTCATATGATGACAGAAAGTGAGAAGTAACTTAGGTGAGTCACTGAGTCTGCAGAATTTGTTAATTTAAGTATTTACAAATGGACCAAGTTCACAGGGAATTGGTTAGTATAATGGAACTATTTTAATACCATTATTTGTTGGAGGTTGTTAAGCAACAACATTTCACATCATTAATGTAATTTAGCTAAGCAAAGGTGATTTCTCTAATTAAAAATCAAAAGTGCACCACATATATATTCCAGTAATATATTTGTTGAACAAACCATTTTTTAGAAAAATTTACTATAGTTTTTATGAAAGATTAGCATTTAATAATTTGACAATAAGGTGGCTATATACAATTACTGTCTGGCATATGTAGACAATGTTTCAGATAAGGTTTGTTTTAAACCTGGTTATATGGTATGTAGACTGTGCACTTAATTATTAGTTTGTGTGAATGTTTTTTTAAAATCAGAATACATTGCAAGATGATAATAAACTCCAGCAGAAGAATAATGCAGTTTGTCTACTACCCTGTGTTAAATTAAATACAACCAATAGTTGTATTTGATGTTTAAAGGTATCTTCTGGCAAGCATATCTCTATATAACCACAGTTCATGTCCATACATGGTAGTTCTCATATTTCCACATAAATTAGTGCCAGTTTCTGAAATTTCATGTTTAGATATGATTCATGTGTTGTATGGTATGTTGTGTAAGGTTATGAACATTAATATAACTATAAACGTTGATTTTGTTTCTATTAAATATTACATGAAAATTGTTTATATTGTTTTTTTGTAACAGTTTGTGATAGGTGTCATGTTTAAACAATTAATAATCTCTTACACTCCTAATGTTAGCAATCAGAAAAATTTATTTAATTATTATCTATGCTCACTACCAGATCTGCCTCAGGATCTAATAAATATAATCTGAAGATGCATGTATTAATCGCTTTATCTAAATTTGTTGGAATATTCATGTTTGGATTACTTTTTAATTGCAGTTGGAGAGATATTTTTTGAAGCTCAAAAATCCATCAATTAAGGTATATTTCATTTACATTTGACAGTACTAAAGCTACTAGGTATTTGTTATGTTTTGGCTTCAGACAACCATATTTAAGGATTTATTATAAAGCAAAATTGATGACTATATCAGGGTGCCTCCATGGTCTACAGGTAGCGTGTTCGATCACAGATCAATACAACCCATGTTCGAATCTCAGCATGGGCATATCTGAAGGGTTTCATCTTTGACTTCACTTCATTACCTTTGGAGGTTGCTCAGCTCATTTAACCTACCATATGCACAAAAGTGACCATAAAACATCAGTCATCTTCATCATAATCATGACTATATCAATTGACTAACATCTGTTAACAATACGGTCGAGTGATAATGTCCAAAAAGGGTTAATGAATGTTTGTTTTATCCTGCTTTAGGAGTGTGAAGAAAAGGAACAACGAGTACGCAAAGATCGACGTGGGCGTGTTATAGGTGCTTTTAATGAAGATTCTCAGGTGAGCTGTAAGATTGATTGTATGGCTATTCTTTAGCAGCATACTTGCTTAAAACTGTCAGTAAGTACATGGAGTTTATTTTCCATTTTCAGGGTAGTAATCTGAGTAACAAAGACAGGAGTGAAATTCACAGAAAGCGTGGTGCCAGAGAACACCGAGATCATACTTACGAGGCAGCTAAGAATCTAAACTTTATTGACCTAGAACAGATGACAGAGGAACAAAGGAATAGTCCCATCTTTGGGCCTACAACTAGGAGACAGTGGTCCGAGTGGGTAGCCAAACCTAGGGACTCAAACTGTAAGGAAAACCAGGTTAGTTGGTTTTGTTGCGTTTCTGATTTGATTGGTTAAGACAGTACTGCTTTTTAGTTGTGTTTTGTTAATAATTGCTTGGGAAAGATGTGGGCATATTTACATGTCAGCTTCTTTGGTATGTAGGATGTTAATCAACAGATGCACAAAAAACACCAGTCTCAGGTGCCAGGAGGTCACAAAGCAAAACGTCTCCAGAAGAAAAGATCTCACTGTTTTAGTAAGCACTTTTGATGACCACTAAGCATATTTCTTTCATATTTTTATTTCATAAGCAATCCTTATCTTTAAGTGTAACAGTTTGTGAAACTGAATAGTAATTTTCTCTATCTTTATTAACAGCCCACAAGAAACGTGCTCTGGGTGCAAGGAGAAACAAAACCAAGGTGCCAGCTGCTACCATGGATGCTTTGGACTATTTCCACAAACAAACATTAATAACTACCTCACAAGAAGGTTTGTATTAATTATTAATTACGCTTAATTATCACAATCTCCTTTTTCTTAGGGACTTCATTTAGTGATCCAATTTAATCCTGGAAGTTTAGTGTCCTGTGAACAAGTATTTTTCATAATGGTATGTTTTCGTTTTGCGTTCAAGGCTACAACAGCACAGAATCATTCAATGATAAGAGTATGACACAGACATTACATAGCTACTGCTTCCAAGGTCCAGGAAGTCGCCTAACCCAAGATTTGCACATGAAGGAAGAACTTGGTGAACCAAAGTTGTTAGGTTTAGATTCCAACATGCGTGCAGCTGTAGATAGATTAATGGGTATGTGAAAATTCTTGCCATGTGCATTATTTAGCAATGAAGAATCTCAAATTGTGTGAAATATTCGTGTCGATTTAACAGAAAAGTTTTAGCTTAATATATTCGATGATATGGTGAAACTAGGAAGTCTTCTACTATAAATTACTGTTCATTAATGAAAACAATAATTTAATTTCTTGATGACTTTACAGAGACCTACAAACAGCAATTTGTACAATTTCTTCAATACATGAGAACACCAAATTACAAGGAACATCTGCTGAAGGAAATTGAAAGAGAAAAGGTTACTTTTGTTCAGATTTTATGTTCCTAATGCATGGTCACTTCAATAATTCAGCGGTAAGGTATTGTGCTGTAAACCACCAGGTTGTGGGTTTGAATCTGACCACATGCCTGTGTTTGTGGGCTGTTTCCCTCAGCAGTTGCCTCAACTAGTCCATAGACTAAACAACTCAACTCAGCTCTTTCTAATGCAGAGTTTTGTCTGATGATGACTTTCTTTTGTGTATCTGATTATTTATGACTCTTCTGAGGTATCTTTGTAACATATGCAGTGGCTTCTTTCCTACCGTGATCTGTACTTGGAATAGATTCTTTGACAGTTCGTATTTCTTTCTTCCTTCAGGAACAAAAAGAAATGTTGAGGTCACGATTCATTCACCTGGAAAAACAGATTGCAAATTTGCAAAAAGAATCGCTTACGCAGCTTCGTGCCAGACTTGCTGAGGTAAGACCTGATCAGGTATGCACTATCTTAATCAGGAAAGCAGTTGGAGTCTGGTGGCAAAAATTTAGTTTAATATTTGCCAAATTGCCATTCTGCCTACAAAGAGTACAGTTATTATTGTATAGTTTACAACACATTATGATGTTGTACAGGAGTGATTTGAAAGATTGTGAAACAAATAGAAAGCTTAGAATTTCATCATTTACAGCTGGATATTATAGCTAACACACCTGCAGAATTTCTTGCGAAAGCCAAAGAGATTGTTCTGAAACACAAAGAGCTGCAAGCCCAGGCTACAGCTATGCAGTCTACTGTCACCCAGTTGGAAGATGAACAGCAGAAGTTGGTGAGTTCTGTAGATATTTGAACAATTGAAATTATAATTATTTCATTAATTGATGTGCATGGTTACATCATGTAATGATTACATTTCCTTATTTGTTTGAAATATGCACATTGTTTTGTTAGAATTTGCCTCCAATTAGTGGCGGGCACTGGTTGCCATACACATTCTAAATTCATACCTTAGTACTATTGTTTGAAATAATATTGGCTGTATTAACAAGATAATTTCATTTTTAGTTACAGATTCATTATCAGCAAGTCTATGATCAAGTTACAAGTAGCGGAAAGCTAAATGGCATTAAGGTAGATAGTGCGTATTTGTGTGTGTGTGTGTGTGTGTCCCACCACATACAATTTTGTAAAGATATCTGTAATATTCCATACTTCGTTTCTTTTGCAGCCTGTTGATACAGCTCACTTGAATCAGGAGTTGATTCTTAAAGAAGTTGCAGCTTCCCTGGCTCAGAGGAAAAGGCTGGCTGATAAAAACCAAAAACTGCAAGGCGAGATGACAGCACTTGAATCCTGTGGTAATACAAAAAGCTGTACAATACAGAAAACGGGTGACCCAATGGCAAAGACACCTCCAAAAGTGCTGAAATCTTCATCGCTACACACTTCACCTGTTGGTGGCGAGGTCAGTGGGAGCAGAGGATCTTCATGGAAACGGAATGATGGCCTGAAGAACAGAAACAAAAGTGATAAAAATCAACCCGAAAATGTCAGAACCTTCGATGCACACCTGAAGAGCATCATTACAAATGCTTTAATGGGTGAAAATGTTGCTGAAAAGGGTTCAAGGGGAATTCTCGGGTCATCAACCCAGAAGAAATCTCTGCCTGCCAAGAGCCCGCAGATTGAGAAAAAGTCACCAGGAAAAAAAGACAAACGAACACCCCAGCCAGCAAACAAAGAGATGTTGTCAATGGAATCTGTCCAAGACTCGGCCATCAGAATGGCTCTGATGAGGAACTCTAGTCCAGACAGGTATCGTAATGCAGGTCTAAAAAGATCGCCTGGTGACAGTGATGTGTCTAGGATTAAAACAGCAGGTGGTATGCCCAGCATCAAAGTGACCATTCCTTTGGGTGAAGCCTGCAAGAGGCCTCCCAGTTTGCCTGTGTCAATACCATTAACTGGTGTGAAGGAAAACCTTAGCATGCTGAACCGAGATGGCGGCCAACTCACTGGTCATAGAGATGATTCACAAAAGTCTATGGCTAGAAGCAGCAGTCCTATCTTGAGGGATTCCTATTCACCTATCAGCAGGCCTAGCAGTTCCAGCAGCACCATCTCATCAGAGTCCATTAAACATTTAGAGCACGGCAGTAAAGTCCCATCAACAAGTCCCAAGGGCATGACAGTGAATACTTCTCAGACAGACAGTGTGGCAGCTGTTCAGGCCAGTGTGCAGCTGAGTCTTGCTAAACAGCTGGCAGGTTCACATGCTTCATCTTCTGTTTCAGGCAAGGATACCAACAGTTCTACGTTTTCAGCATTACTCTTACAGGACAAGAGACATGCAGGTATTGGGCAGATGCCAATGCCAGGAATGATGCCCCCGGGAGCTGTGTTTCCATTTCCGATACCAGAGAAAGAGCTCTTTCTCAAAATGATGCAGAATGGGCCACGGATGCCTTATGCAATGCCCCCAGCAGAGCTGGTTGCACGGGCAGCCTACTTTGGACTTGGCTTGCCAGCTAACGGTCTGGTGCGGGGGGCACCTGGCCAGGAGAAAAACACTAATTCTAGTAAGAGGGATCGTAAGAGAAAGGCTGGTTCAAAATGTTCTGGTGGTGGAGTTGGTGTTGGTATTAAGGAGAACACTGGTGCTTCCAGTAAAGTGACGATGCCTAACCTCTCTGGCTGTGAAGCCAATGCCATGGGGGGTGGTGGCACCGTCAGCCGAAGAACTGGGCATGGTAGTGGTGGGGTAGTTCTTGAAAGCAAGTGCAAAGGCAGTAAGACAATGCGTTCGCGTCCTTCTGCCAATGCATCTTATATTGAGGATATAGTGTCCAATGCATCACAGCCCTTGGCTATATCAGCCATTTCTGATGTGGAGTCCACAAAATCATCACCATTAGTTGAGATGGTTGATAAAACAGGTACCTCAGTTCCTGTTGTTACCTTGTATTATGTGTTGTAGTATTCAGTTTTGTCTTTACATATCTAGCATTTGGTTGTTATGTCCCTCTTGTATATAAATCCTTTGTATAGTTATCTTAGTCTGATAGCTTTATTTACTTGGATTTGATCGTTTTCAAACCTAATCATTGCCTCATTATGGTTGTTTGTGGAACTAGTACTGAGATTTCTGTATTTATGCTTATTGATTCATATTATAAGAATATTGTGTCATGTTCACCAATAGTACTTATGTGTGGATTTACTGTAAAACAGTTGCAAAATCTCATTGTTTCAAATGAGATTAATTCAGCCATACTCCTAAAGAGAAAGAGAAACTATGAATAAGCCTCCTTTTATGCACACTAGTGGGAAATTGTTTGTCCCACCATTATTTTATTTGGTATATTCCAGTTGCATCTGATGATGATGAAGCAGTTAATACATATGCTAGAAGCTAGCATCTTAACACTGCCAAATATTAAACAGAAAATACGTTCTTATGACTTCATTTACATTTGATATGATGATGTAACAGTCATAGTATTTTACAGTCTATAATTTAAACCAAATGAAATAGGGAACAGTCATGAGAGATTTCATGATGTAAATGAAGGGAATTAATTTTTGTGGCTGTCTGTGTTTGTGGGATGTGTTATAATCTAGCAATTTGATTCCAAAATGAAAGTAGAGGCCTAACCTTGGATGTAGATTTAGGATTTGAAGACATAAGTTTTGAGGTCTCCAAATGCATAACTTGAGGATTAAACAGCTGTTTGTGCATGCGTGGCTAAACCTGCCAGTGTTTTTCATGGGCTGGGAGAGCACAGCTAATCTTATGTATAAATAGCTAATTTGATTCGATGAGGTTTTATTTATATAACATGCATCCATGCACTTAACCCATTTACTTTTTCTAACCCTCTACTCTATCCAATTTCACATAACTGTTACTACTTGTTACTACTGTCTTGTTTGTCTATTTGTCTCTTCATCTGTCTATTTGCCTCTCTTGTTGTTCTGTTTATCTGTATTAATCTCTCTCTCTCTATCTATCTGACACATACATTCACACATGTGCACACAGGCACAAATTCCTAATTTATGTATTAATAAATTTTTTACAGATTGATATGTGCATGTAATAAATACCAAATGTATGGACTGTTGTGTGGGTGTGAGGGTCTTTGTGTGTGCTCACAATTTCAGTATTTAAGTTGTAGTTTTATGTACTAATACTTATTTTATATATAACCAGTTAAAAATCAGTTTTCAGTGCTTTTTGTAATAATGTATTGCAATTACTGACAATGATTAGTTTTGAATGCCACTTTCTGAAATTGAATCTCTTTCTAATAATTGCTTTCAGGTTCAGTGCTTGACACTGATCATGACAAAGATTCACCAACTACACGTCATTGGCAAGCACAAATTGACAACAGCTTTGATGCATTGTTGGGCTTTGCTTCCTCTGAGCTGGATCGGACAAGGGAAATAAGACGACGTAGCTCCGAACATGAGTGTTCACCTACCAGGGTACAACATGGACAAGATGAAGGCCACATTGAAACCAAAGATGCCAAACTACCATTGAATGGTCCTGATCAGAGAGATTCCAATTATGTCAGGAGTGATTCACGAAGTGATTCACGAAGTGATTCACGGGATTCTGGCCTTGGCAAAGACAGTGAAGGCGATGGCTTGGATAAACTAAACGGAGTGTCTTCAGCAGCTACACCACACAGTACACCATTGGGTACTCCAAAATCTGGAACGTCTGCAGCATCCACTGATAGACTATCACCCAGAATACACAGACGTGCTAATACACCTTGTTCACCAGGTGTCAGGAAAGGTGTCTCGCCCAGTAACAATGTTGATGCAATGTTACTGAGCAATGACCCTGACCTGTTGAATCACAAAGATGCAGATAGGCCTTCGTCCTCCAGAAAACGATCACGGTCCAGGAGTCCTCTGAACAAAGATGGGGATAAAGCCTCCAGTGACAAGTATAGTAATTATGATCGACATTTTAAAAAGAAATTCTTCAAGATGAAGTCGCCAAGCTCTGCACACAAGCTGCCACCAACGTCTCCATCAGAGGGTAAATATGGTAAATTTCGCCCAAAGGGTAAAGATTGGGAGAAGAACCAAAAGGTTGAACCCAACTGTTCTGGCCAGTCTAAAAACTCAGGTGTCATGGACCAGACAGAGTCTACCTCAGACAATTTTAGCAGAACTTCCGATGACAGCGTAACCGAAAACACTGACAATCAGGGACCACGTCACTGTCAGGCTGAAAGCTTAAATGCTAGACACTCTGCATTTATCTCCGTGTCACATCCTCGGGCAACGAGTGCTTCCAGCACAAGCTCGGAGGTTCACTGTTCACAGGCATGCTCTCCGTTTCCAGCACCCACTAGTTCTACCCCTCAGGGGTCAAGTCAGACAAACACCAGCACACCAGGCTCAACTCACTCAGGTCCTACAGCAGGTAACCACTCAGGACCAAATTCCACCTCAGGTCGATCTTCTGCCCCAATGGTGGGGCCAGTCCGGCCTGCTGTAGAACTACCTCACTCCACCTTCGCCGAGCTTGCTGCACAAGCTAGTCTGAGTCGGAGTGCTTTCAACGGAGCAACGCACCAAGCACTTTCTGAGGCAATGTCTTGTGGACGTGCACCACCACCTCATCTGATGTCCGGTGGACTTCTTCCTCCATTCGACTTCGACGGTTCAAGAATGGCAATGTTGGCTGAGTTGGCAAGTCACAGAGGTCCGAGCTTCTCGGTCAGCTTCGGAGGCCCACCAACATTTAGGCCACCATTCAGTGCTGAGTTTGGTCCAAGACAGACCATGATGGCTGACTTTCCAATGACACGACCTCCATTCACTGACGTTGCAGCCAGTCAGCGAGCCTTCACTGGTGATGCTCAAATGTTCAGTGCCATGAATGGGCCACAGAGTTTTGGAAGCAAGAGCACATCTAACAAGCCCCAGTAATGGCACTTCTTACCCTTTGGCTATTGGTTTCTTGTGATCTCAGATTTGACAGTTTTGTCCTGACATGATGTTGGCCCCTGGGTGACATCGGTTGTGGTTGGTGGTACATGTTCTGTGGTGAACTATTTATTGTTTCATGGTGGAGAAATTATTCATTTATTACTAAGTGTTATCAGTCATGTTGTGTTTTTAATAGTACTGTTACTAGCTTCTACTGCATGTTATTGTCCTAATCAGATGTGCCATCTCGCATTGACATAAAGAGAGGTGATAGTTATAAATCTACTATACATTTGTATGTTATTGAAGTTTAACCAAGTATCTCAAATATATTTGTATATTAAGTGGCCTGTTAACATGGTTATACAGCAGTGCAATAAGCATGCTTTTCACACACATGCACATGCAGATACACACATGTGTGTGTGTGCGTGCATATATATATATATATTCTGCTGTGATGTTTTTTGTTTTGCAATAATGCCAACATATTGGTTACACAATCCAATAGAATTCATTATACTTGAGAAGACTTTAAGTGGTTATTATTTGTGTATTTATTGTTCATTGTTTACATGATCCATATATATCACTGCCTAATTTCTATTAGAAACTGTGTGTGTATAAGAATATGTTTTACTTGTTTGTATACCACACTGAAAATTACATATTAATAATCAGTGATTAATGCTGTATATACAGCTGCAGTTTATAAAATCAGTCTTTGTGACTGTTCTGTTTTATTAAAAAAGAGCATGTGCTGTACCATCTTTAAGATGTCTTAGACTTGCCCATTACAGACTTGATTCAACTATGAACAATCATAGTAGTCTGTGATTTGTCGTTTATATGTGCTGTCATTAATATCATGACAGTGTGCTGTATGCTATTAATGTGTGCTGAATTATATCAAGTCTTGGCACACATTGACACACCAAGATTGATACATTTTGTCGTATCATCAGCTATGAGATTCCAGTGATGCAATGTTTACTTTGCATCATTTTCCAAAGGCAGCATAATCAGCTATATTAGGAGTAAACTGCCGGCATTGTGCTGGAACATCATAGGTTAGAATTTGGCTGTAGATTTAAAGTTCTACAGATGAGACAAACCGGTAACCCATGACATACCTGTTAGGTGCCGGTTGAGGCTTGTCTGCATTGTGTCTGCTGTGTGCTACACAACTGCATAATGCTTTTCATTAATTCGGTTTTATATTGTTAGGATTCTATTTCCTAGGGCGTTGTAATTTAAGGTACTCTATACATACTATATACTTGTTTAAACAAAAAAGAACCGTGTACTTTTCATTTCTGTAGTTGACCTTTTTTGTAGATGATTCAAAACTAAGTATATTTCGTATTAATTCAATGCAATTTTTAACTATTCTATAACGCAAGTATATGAAACGTGTATGTAATGAAGGCAGCAGTGGATGTCAGTTGCTACTTGTTTATTACACATAGGCTATCATATTTAGTCGTAATGTGTCAGGTGAATAACAGATAGTGTCCTATTATTTGTTCAGCATTTATTTTTTGAACGTCATTTATCTTATGGAAGGTAGATAGGTTTGCTTTTTCGAGTGCAAGCTTGTGACCAGAGATGCTGTAATGTACTTCCATTAAAACCTGTCTGGTCATGGAATGATTTTATTGTTTTTCCCTTGAAAACACCATGTGAATAATGATGTCTTTGTTGATTGACATTGTTGGTATTCTGTTCTTTCAAGAAGCTACCTGCCACACAGTGAGCTCTGAACATTCTTCGTATCCTTTAAGTAAAAGTAGTGGTTTTCTTTTCAAATAAAGATGCTATCCAAGAACTGGTTCACACACACATACACACACATGTACATGATAAATCTTTGGGCATGATTCATTATGGTGCTAATGTTCCATCATTATATAAAGAAAGGCAACCAAAGAATGAGAGTTATTTACCACATAGGTGCCATTACAGTCACACACACACACACACACTGAGAGAGGGAGAGACTATCATTTCATATACCTTGTGCCAATGATGTTTCCTAGCTAATAAAAATTAATACAGTAACAGCAGTACTATGTGTAGGGCTAGCAGACTGTAATAGTCGAGTTACAGTGAAGATGTCTGCTATCAATTAGCTGTAACATTTTAATATGCTGTCAGTAATTTTGTCTCCATGTCCATTCATGTTTTTCTACACTGACAGTGCACTGTTTTGAATGCTGATGCACCAGTTGCATCAAACAAGGCAGCATACACGAGTCTCTTATGTTGCATGCAGTTTCTCACATAGTAATGATAAAAGCTAGAGACAGCCACTATTATTCTGTGGGAAATCATAACTTATTATGTGTTCTAATGAACCATTTCGGCTATTTTTATATCACAAGCCATCATGTAAATGTTTACAGGTGTTTAGTGACAGTCCAGTATCTTTGTGAACATGATAAGAATTTGATGTTCAAGATCAAAATGAATGTGTGTGCAACACATCTATGTTAGTGTTACATGTATTTAGTATGTTTCTAGCAGGTTATCACCACAGATGCCTGTGTAAGTACCACAATAGTTCAGGCAGCTCTTCTAATAGTGGTATTCATTCATATATCAGTTGTCTTTAGGCTGTAACTGACACTTAATTATCTGTCTTGGCTAACTGTGTGTAAACATTACTGAAATGGGAATTTTCAGGTCCATTGTCCAAGTTGTGTTTTGCAACTCAGGAAATTGCTTCGCACACACTCAAACATGCAGACAGAATGAGTTGAATTCACAGTCAGTATTGTCCATGATAAGGAGTCTTTCTCAGCATTTTACTTTAAACCATCACATTTCATGTAAATATGTATATTCCCGACTTCCTTCTCAGTATCTTCTCATCAGCACAGAATTTGAATCAATAAATGTGAAGAGATGTTATGGTCCCTTTGTTTACCAGTAACATGGATTTGTTACTGGTTTTGTGGAGAGAAATTGGTTAAAAGGAAGATCTCTGGCTAGCTTGTCTCTATGTCTGACTTGGTGAGATAGGTTTTTCTTGAGAGTTGGTCTACTGTATTTCTGATACATGCATTTGTTTAGCAGTTTTTGAACTGCTAAGTGCCGTTGAATGTGTTTTATCTAATTCGCCACGAATGTAAAAAAGAGGCTACATCTTGTGTCAGTCAGACAGTAGTATATTTGTGTACTGTATGTCATTAATCAGAGCAAGGTAAATCAGTTTTACTTACTAAGTCCAGTTTTGCAATGGACAAAAATTGTAGTCTGTCTTGTTTTGTGTGATTGTATTTCTAGTCTGCTGCTTGTGTTGTTGTTTGACTGGCTGTGGTAAAACTACACTAAACAAGTGAAAGTTTGACATGGTAAATCTAAGCCTATAATATGGGATAGTGTGTGGGACAGAACTTGTGTTAAATGTCTAGCCAAAGTCTGATAATACAAAGAAGTTGTAATGTGTGCTAAATGTATGCTGTTGGACATTAGGGTTATGCTGGTTTTAAACCAGTAACTAAACCAGATATATGAACAGTAATAGAATGTGCTGCATGTTAGCTGTTATGATGTGTAAATATTCGACAGGCATCTAAGGGAATCCATGGTCTTTAAACACTAACCTTGTATGTTGCATCTAAACATAAAAACTAGATATATATTATATATATATATATATATAAATTTGGAACTGCTTACCTGTCTGCTGCATACCAGTAATTGCATAAAATGTGCTATTTTTGCCACTTTGCACAAAATTAAAGAAATTGGTAGATCTGCTGCATTCAGACATTGCTCAGGGAGTTGTTTAAATTTCAGTTGCAATTTACTTAAAATTTACCAATAGTCATTCTTTAGTGAAGTTATGTGAAACCATTTCACAGTAACATTTTCTCAGAACCTCATTCACTGATGTTCCAGAAGCCAGAAAAGAATACTGAAGCTGCAAGAAGTATTTATTGATGTAGCTTTGGATTGTTTAGTCTGCCCAGCAGGTCAGTTTGTTTCTACTGTGATCTCCAGTACATGTTCTGTAAATAGTGTTAACAATTGTGACGTATGTTTGTGTGTGCATGCACAATACTGTTTAGTTAGAATGGCTGTATGTTTATTGCAACCAGAACCATGGTCTGGATTGATCACTACACAAAGTGGACTTTCCTAGGCAAGGAAAACCATTAAAATGATGCCATCTTTGTGTGAATTTAGTTTTGTAAAGAAACTTGTATTGTGATGATATTGAAAATTTTGTTATGATTTGGGAAAATAAAACTGTTAACCAACAATTCTTTGATGCCGATGCTTGTTGTTCTTTCTCAAACAGAGGTCACAGATGGTAATATATTGTTCTACATGGAGGTGGGCTTATGTGTTTTAGGCATGATCAGTGATATTGGCTCCCATTTTATTCAATTGTCAAAAGAGTTATATCTATCTAAAACTGTATATGTTCTTGGTAATCTGTTGTAGTGGCTATCAAGATTTCTTTATAAATACCTATTTACGTTGTCTGATTCTTTGCACAGTGAAACTTATCTAAATTGGTATTGATCAGAACTGCAGAAAAAATCTTGTTTTATAGATAAGTGGCTGGTTTTCTCAAATTATAATATATATATATATATATATACATGTCCACATTTATGGAGACGGGTGAAATGCTAAAAGTATCATTTTTGTGAAAACACTGACACATGGTAATATAATTCTGGGTATTTTAAAATTGTGCTCACATGTGTGATCAGTGATGCATATTATTTCTCAAAAGATATTTACTATATAATGACTATACCACAGTGATATTGAGGTAGATACTACTGTTCTTTTTAAAATGTCTAATTTAACATCAATAACAGGCAGAACCACGCACAACAGATAAATGAACAAGTACAGCCATCATCAACAGTGGTACACTATGCCAGTTTTAGAACTCATTTCAATAGCTTTGATGGAAGTTAAAACATTTCTTTCATCACAGTTCATGATTATTTCCTTATCGTCTGGATTATTAATTTAAAAATTTGGGTTCACTTACTTGGTGTATTACCCAATCCTGTAAGTTATAAGCTTCTCAGAAAAGAAATCTTGTCATCAGAAAATGACAATCATTATTCATTCTCTCTGATGATGGCCATGATTTTCAAGTTTGTGCACTTCTTAATACTTCAACATGACATAAACTGCATCATTTATTAAATAAGTATG
>JAODUP010000629.1:195000-246068 GCA_025642065.1 Paralvinella palmiformis | reverse complement strand
GTTTACTTTACAATGGCATTTAATGTAGTTTTCAATGTGGTGTGATGAGGACACGATGTATTAAGCAGTGGTATTATGAGAACGCTATGTATTAGACAGTAGTATAACGAGGACACGATGTATTACACAGTAGAATGAGGAGGACACAATGTATTAGACAGTAGTATCAGAGAGCTTAAATATAGAGAGGCGTTACCCTTGCCGCGCCATGTTGAATTTTGAACAAGTGGCGCTTCCAGCGACCGGAGGTATTCTCAGATAAACAAAAACTCTGGTTGTCCACATGTGATCGTGTAAATGTGTGCGATGGTTGAAATGAATTGCCAATACTAGTACTATATGTTACATGATCACATACTATTTTATTAAATTCAACATGGCGCGGCAAGAGTAACACCTCTCTATATTTAAGCTCTCCGCTAAGACTAAACAACATCTTCCATTCGAGGATAGTGCTGACACCTGGTAGTCAGATTGCAGATAAAGAAGAATGTTTTGGATAGTGTGCGGATGTCGCCATTACGACTGGTATGGTTACAAGGATGGTTAATTAATCCACAGGCTATAACTCAAATATGCTTTAGTAACTCTCATTAAGAAATGACAGTTAATCATTTACCCTATCTACAAGTTATAACAGTATAAAATAAGACTAGTTTTATTGGACATACAGTATTAATGGAGTTTGTATTATCTATAGCCAAATATCAGTAAAAGCGTGTTATGGTTAACTGTATCAAATGCAGTATATAAATCCAGAAGGATTAGTAATATTGGCTTGCCTTACCTCATTAACTTTATTTACATTGTTCCAAACGTTGGACCGTGGATGACAACATCACAATTCCACAATTCTTTCAAAATGTAGAGTATATTTGTGAGGATCAACAAACATCCTTCATTTCCCAACAAGATAATGCTATCATCCGCTAAATATTGTAACATGCTTAGAAGTGTAGCAGATCTAGATCATTCTGTGATCCATTCGATCCCCTGTTCTGAATTATCCGATCCTAGAGAATGATCATACTCAAGACCTTGTGATTCTAGCCTATGTACTTATCTAAGTAAATATTGAAATATTCATACATACTCATATTAGCATTTCATAGATTCTATCGATGTCCAACATCAGTCGTCACTAGATCTATTTCGTATTCTGATGACTCTGAATAAAGCAATACAAATCATTTTAATATGAATTCCTTTCATAATGCGTGAAGGAATTAGAGAGTTCCACCTCTTACCATCCGTTGATGACATACTTGATGAGGAAATTTATCTCAATCCTGTTTGTTATTTCAATTCTGGAAATCACGCTATGAAAATAATCGAATTACTAACGCGATACAATCATGAATAAATCGGTCATAAAAAGATATACGATGTTTCTTACTACACTAGTGTGTGTATGTGTGTGTGTGTGTGTGTGTGTGTGTATGTGTGTGTGTGTCTGTGAGTGTGCTTGTGTGTATGTGTGTGTGTGTTCGCTAGGACATATTGTTCAGACGTCATTCGACTAGGAAGTATGCTAGAAACACAAGTATGAGAACGGTTTGAAGTTCAAAAGACAATTTACATTTGACAGTTCAATATGTCACATAAACAGTTTTTAAAAATTTAGGCACTTAAAAAACTCTGCTTTATGTTGTATTATTAATAGGTTATACATAAGAATCAAAATATATAACCAAACCTGGGGACCGAATTACTAAGATTTTAAGTAGCTGATTTAGCTATTTAATGACATTTAGCTACTTAAATAACAAATTGCTACCTAATATAAATAGCGATTTGTAAAAGGTGAGTTACTAAACAAAGCTACTTATAATAGCTACTTAAAATGGCCAAAACAGCTACTTAACTAAGCAACTAAAAAGGTATCTCTTAAATAATATTTCGCTACTTAAAAGTCAAGATGACAGTCAATCATTTCGTAGCTCACCGTCGACGTCGTCGAAGGGAACGAATTTTTCACCAAAGAAGAACGTTTAATGAAGTTTTGGTTGATTTTGAGGTGGCCGATTATCGACTGAGTCGGACAATAATAGAACAATTGATCACTGGCTTTACTAATAGTCACAATATGACACAAATTTGCTGCCAACATTTGTTTCATTCATCACACAAAAGTGGAGTCTCGAGTTAATGCGACTAGCGTTGTTGTTAATTTAAATTAGCTGGAGTTACTGTATACCATCGTTTCAAACCTATTTCTCCCACTTTACGGTTAATTGGGACTACATACTGTTACAACAGATAAATTGGGTAAGCGACTACTTTTCTTTTTTTAAACACCACACTCTGACAATTTCAAATTATATAGTAGTGTTTCCAGTTTGATAAATACTCGTGCAAATAAAGTGTGACATTGAACCAAAAATTCAACTTTAAAACAAATAAATCATATTTCCAGCATTTATAATGGACTATAAATATGTATTTATATGACAGAAATAATTCTTTGGGCCAACATGTATATAACTAAATATGTAGGAATGTTTTTATCACTTTTGAGTACAATGGACAATTTTTATAAATTTTCCATTATAATATTCCAACCACTTAATAATAAAGTATTTCTTTCAAGATAATTTCGTATTGATATGTTGGCATAAACCTAATACAATTTTATAATCGTCATCTATATATATCTATTTACAAAAACGTTTATAAATGGTTGCTGGTAGATCTAACAAATAAATGTTGACATTTTACGTAGACCATTTTATGTATTTTCTTACAAATAACCACTTGACAAGGCACATATTTCTTCTCTTTTTTTAAGTCAATTTCACAATGACGTCACTTCTGTCTCTCTCCATATTAAATGCTACGCCAATAAACAAATATCCTGAAAAACTCTCTCCAATGATAATTGTCCTAACCATAATGGCAACCTCATTATAATTGTATATATTTAATTGTTAATTTTATTTATTTATTTTTTGTAAATTCAATTATATTTAGTCACTACTTATAAAACCTATAACTTATATAGCATTAAGGTCTGATGTTATGTTTACAGACTGATAGACACCCGGGGTAAGTAGGGTCTATGACTGGGGGCCTATGTATGTACTCATTTCAACTCGTATGCCCTATCTTAAACTGGGTGTAGACGTAGCACTAGTCCTAGGTCTACTAGTACTAGAATTAGACATCCCACCAATTTCGATTTAATCCATTACTTAGGCAGTAAGTCAATTAAGTCAATATTTGTCAAGCATTCAAAAATCTCAAGCAAGAAAAATTATCTACCGGAAGATTGGTAGCAGACGAACTATTAACAGGAAGTGGCAATTTTAATCAATCGACAATACTATTTTTCACATCAATTCGAAAATAACAGCGCGAAATTTAAGTAGCAGTTTTAGCTACCTAAATCACAAGGAGCAGTTTAGTAGCGCAGTTTTCAAAATAAGGACTTACGATTTAGGTAGCGATTTTTATTATAGATATTAAAGTTAATAGTTATTAATCTCAGTAATTTGATCCCCAGGTATACATGGTGAGAATCAAAACATATAACCACACCAGGTATACATTGTGAGAATCAAAACATATAACCACACCAGGTATACATTGTGAGAATCAAAACATATAACCACACCAGGTATACATGGTGAGAATCAAAACATATAACCACACCAGGTATACATGGTGAGAATCAAAACATATAACCACACCAGGTATACATGGTGAGAATCAAAACATATAATCACACCAGGTATACATTGTGAGAATCAAAACATATAACCACACCAGGTATACATTGTGAGAATCAAAACATATAACCACACCAGGTATACATGGTGAGAATCAAAACATATAACCACACCAGGTATACATGGTGAGAATCAAAACATATAACCACACCAGGTATACATGGTGAGAATCAAAACATATAATCACACCAGGTATACATTGTGAGAATCAAAACATATAACCACACCAGGTATACATTGTGAGAATCAAAACATATAACCACACCAGGTATACATGGTGAGAATCAAAACATATAACTACACCAGGTATACATGGTGAGAATCAAAACATATAACCACACCAGGTATACATCGTGAGAATCAAAATATATAACTACACCAGGTATACATTGTGAGAATCAAAACATATAACTACACCAGATATACATTGTGAGAATCAAAACATATAACCACACCAGGTATACATTGTGAGAATCAAAACATATAACCACACCAGGTATACATTGTGAGAATCAAAACATATAACCACACCAGGTATACATTGTGAGAATCAAAACATATAACCACACCAGGTATACATGGCCAAAATCAAGTAATATAACCACACTAGGTATTTATGACTGAATCAAAGCATATAATCACACCAGGTATACCAACCAGGAAAATGTAGAATATGATTTTTCCGGCTTTGTATGCATACCTCTATCTGTCATAACATCTCACTTTAAATTTCTAAATACTAACACTCGTTATAACCATAACAATATTGATAAACTACTGCTGAAAACTTCAATAGCATAAGCGGTATCGTGGATAACCACAGACCTCTGGCACGTGGGTTCAAATCTATGACATTTCACTTCATTATCTTTGAGCCTGATCAAACGATTCAGCATACCGAGTGTACACCAACATTTATGTTTGAACAAATTCCATTTCCAAGAATATAACACTAAGACCTGGAAGTTAGTAGACTGTTCCAAATTGCGGGTATCACTTCACCGTAGTGAATTGCTTTTTAGGAAGATTCAGTGATTGACGTTATATCCTACTGTCGTATCTATAGAGGATTTAATTTGTCACACATTGGTCTGGTACATTACGTGCTCAATTATGCAAATTTCAATAAACTTGATATTATTGAAAATATAAATGTAATTTTCTAACTATGTTTATCACAGATGCTGACATTGCTTGACACAAACGGAAGCCTTGTAATAATAATAATAATAAAAGCCGAAATGGCGGTTTTTAACGTGGCTGGCAACTTTAAATGAGGGAGACATATTATGGTCTGTAATGTATAGCTTTCCCCACGGAGACTAATTCTAAATAAATTTAGAATTGGCATCTTCGGTGGAGAAAACCTTGCCAGTTGCCTGGTTGGATGAAAAACCCCTCCTCCTTGTATTATCTTTTAGGCAATTCAGTTATGTAAACAGCTAGAAAATATGCCGATATTCGGTTAAAAACACATCATAATTTGGTTTATTTGCTATTGTCAATTTGTTAACACCAATGCCTCTTTTTTTCTTGTTTGTACTGTTGTTGCTGTTGAGACTGAGACGCCCGTTGCACCGGGCCGTTTTGTCCGTCCATGTCTAGTCCTTTCCTCAATCAGGGCTATTCTAGAAATAATTATATGGGGGTGGTAGGAGGCCCTTTTGTTTACCCAAAGTTTAAAGTTTTTCCTGGACCCATAATTTAAAAATTAGCTCGCACTAACATTCCCTGTTAAATATGGCATCTTTATATCAAATGCTACCGTGTAGTCTCATTGTGTATGCCATGTAGAAAGTTAGTTATAATACTTGTTTCCATATTAATACACTTGATGCAGGTTTGCTAATAAATATATTTATGTGCCTGATTTGTTAGCTTTATAGAAGTATGCATTTGTGATAATGTTACATCCTAGATTGTGTTTTAGTTAGTGATTTGTTGTATGCCTACTAACAGAAATATAAGGATATATTGGACCTATTGTCCAAGTGGAATATATGGCCTCAAAAATCGGGTTAATAGGTCTGAATAGGCAAAATACTGTGGTCTTGATCCAATTAGATTCATACATATCTTTTTACACCAGGCCTCACTTCGGGCAACAAAGCAATAATATTGTGTTCACACCATAATAATTCATAACGTATATACAGTTAATCCCGATATTTTAAATTATTTTGAAGTTACATAACAAAAATTACATTCATTCCACCAGTGTATACTTAATTCAGAGTGGGAAGTCTCAAATTATACCAAACTTATTTAATAGATTTTATCAATCCATTCCTTGTCTATAACACACCACAGACATTTATTGCATACACATCAGATGTTATTATCGTTCACGATGATATTGACAAAATTAAAACAATATTTTTAGGTGTTAAACTTTTACAATATCTCCGATATGATTCATTTATTCGTGATTCTACATAAGATATACACGGTGTTCAATTTCCTGACACCTACCCACCATCATATATAGATTTGCACAAAACCGACCAACAATTATTATTATTAGTCTAGTGTACCCACATTCCATAATATTTCTATTGCTCAGACCCCATCGCCCAAGTATTATTAATTAAATTGCGGTCGATGACCCCCCATATAGTTTTAACTGGAATATCCCTCAGCTGTTCAGGAGTAGGGTCTGTTTGGTGGGGACAGCCCATTCTCTGTATAACAGAAATATTGAAGTGTACCCATTGCTATATTAACTCCAGTTCTTGAAATCTGTTTCTTTGAAGTACATATAAGAGATGACTGATGACGCTGTTGGTCTCGGAAAATTTCTACGCATCACTTGCACAAACTTCAACCACTTTTCACGGAGTTTATCATCGCGTGGATATTCATGGATACAATGACTGGTGTTGTTGGAGTTGTCACACCACTGTACTCCACACGAACGAACCATTATTTACAACAAAAAAAGACAGCAAAAATGTTGAAACAGGTGAAATAACTTAATCAGTTGTTAATGTAAACAAACTGGTTGCCTGATAAGAAAAGGGTGTGTGACGTCACGATAATCATTACGTGCGAGCAGTTTATAACGAATAGTAGTATTTATGTTTGAGGTAAATAATAAAAAAGGCATTTCGGGGATAATTGCTTATAATTATTAATGTAACGTACATTTCTTTGATAATATGTGAAAACAATCGGATATAAAACGGCCGTTTACCTGCTGTTTAAGGAAAGAGTTGATAATATCCGTTTGGATGTTAGTTTTAAAAATATTGTTACTGAGAATATATATATATATAGAGAGAGAGAGATGGGTTTTATATTCCATGGTGAAATTCGTATACGTTTTCTTTGTTATAGGTCTATATATATATATATATATATATATATATATATATCAATAAGTTAATCCGGTACTATTTAAACCAATCATGACTCATTCAACAAGAGCATTTCGTTTACTTAGTTGCATAATTGATCATTCCACATTGGCTCAATATCTGCAACATAAAAAAAACTAATTACTAATGGACAATGTTCAACAAAATAAGGAATTGGATGTTTAGAAATTGTCTTTTTTAGACAATGTTCTTTACCATAACTTCAGTTTGTTCATGGTATTCTCGAATAGATAAGACGTAGTTATGTTGAATATGTCATGGTGACCTTTGCTGTTATTATTCAACTTCTTTTGTAGGATGGCGGGAATACAAAAACTGTTCCACCAAATAGTATATTCTGCTCCTCCTGAGTAAGTAATTATATTTATTATCTGGTTGATAATCCCTCACACACACACACACACACACACACACCAACATTTGTCATTAATAATAAAAATTACACTGTCTATTTAAATTATTCACTTTCAATGTTTAAAAGAGGAATCCCAATTAAGATTAATTATAATTAATTTGGTTGACTTTTTATATACTCAATTTCGTTTTGTTTTTAGTTGATAGTTTGATGGTGTTTAATGTAACTAGTAAATTACATTATAGCATAATACTGCATGTTTCTGCAGAGGTACCCTTGCGTTTAATAAATATACTCTTGTCTGAAGTATTGCAGTGAAGTATTATATAGGGTATTTAAGGATTTTATTTTTAAGGAGATCCGGAATGGTGTACATTTTTTTATAAATTCTTATCGGGTGGTATCTGGGTAATACTTTAATTCCAGCATCTGCCTTCATGATAGACGACCACGTGTTGTTATTATTGAATTTTGTTATTTCACATTATATTCCGAGGTGTAATGGCACATGAGACGAGACGTATCTAGCACCCTATTTATGTGAAGGTATATGAAGATGGATATACATGTATATATATATATATATATATATATATATAGAAAATTTTGAATTAATATATATATATAGTAAATAGAAAATTTTGAATTAACCAGAAATTTCACTTTCGCCAGATTCTGGAAATGCAAGTTTAGACAAACAGTATCATTATTATTTTTATTGATAATATGCCGTACACTGTTTAGAATATTCACGAGTCCGTCAGATGCGTGGATATTTTGTATGCCATCTCGTCATGTTTACTTTGGCCAATAATATTATTAAAAATCTATTTCCTTCGGTGAGTAATCCACTATTTATTTTCCACAGGTTATCTATCATCGCTTATAGTGTGTTTGAAGAACACTTAGGGCTGACAGTAAAAGAAGGCCCAATATACCAGTGTTTACACTATTTAGACAGCAGAGTACCGTACGATCTGAGGCGCCATATCCACGTCTCGGATCAGGTACCGGCAATGGAATATTGGTGTGATAAATGCGGCATAAATGATAAATACGGAGAAGAGATCCTGAAATGTTGTTTTATATATATATATATATATATATATATATATAGAGAGAGAGAGAGAGAGAGAGAGAGAGAGAGAGTTATAATAACATACAGATAACATTAGTTTTAAAGTGATTCAATATTAATAGAATGTATGCTCCCAATTGCCAAATATCAGAAACATATGTGCGTGTATATATCTGTGCGTGTGTGTGCGTATATATATATATATATAGTGTGTGTGTGTGTGTGTGTGTGTGTGTGTGTGTGTGTGTGTAAACCACCTTTAATAAAACTGTTCTTCACATTCATGCTAATAAAAAAAGATAAGAAATATATGTTTATTTTTGTTTTGATTGATGTTTATCCGTTTACCTTTCCTATATTAATGTACTAAATTCCATCACGACTAGAGCCATTAATAAAAATTTCGGATAATAATTCTTATAGTTCGTGTTCAGTATCTATTATCTGTTGAAAACATTTGGAAGATGGACTTTTGTCGATCTTCTGTATAGAGCTGAAAATCGGTTTAGTATTGAATATACATTTTGTTTATATACAAGGATATTTATGTTTTAATTATATATTTTTATCTTTAGGGTACATCAGCTAGTTAATTAAAGTACGATGGGGAGGGTTTTTTACGATGTTGACTGTTCTAGTAACAAACGGTACTAAGCAAGATACTAGATAAATACTCAGACGTTTTAGTACGTAGATCAATAATTTAAGTATTAGATCAAATAATTCTGACATCGGTATGTGTCTGAATATCGTTGTTATTAATTATTCGTGTAAATCCAAGAACTTGCGCATAATTAAGATATGACAAAATACCATGAAGAATATCCTCGGGGTTGATACCACCCAATTTGCATATTTTTAAGATGGACGCCACTGACAGCGGTCAAAATAATAGCATTTGAAATAGTGGAATTCAAAATGTATTTAATATGGCTAATTCCGATAGTTTTAGGATGAAAATACATTTCCATGATTATGAGATTGTTAACCAATGGAATGGCTGCCCAAATAAGTTTGAGGACTAGGGATCAGGTCATCCAGGGTGGTCCACACCGGAAATCCATGTCTACGCTATTTGCGCTTCTTTGTTGAACACCCAGATGACAACATTCCTCTAACCATCATGATATGATAAACATATATCGTGCCATAAACTATGTGACCTTCGATAACAGAACAGTCTACATGACAATAGATGATGGATGATTTAATAACAGTGGAACCATTCCATAATTAGACAATAACTTATATTATATTATGATGATTATATGTTTACTCTCTAATCTACCCATATACACCCACACACATATACACGACATGTGTGTGTGTGTGTGTGTGTGAGGGGGGTGAAACCTGGAGATTCGCAGTGGGTCGATTACAGAACCAACCTGATCGATTAAAATTACTTCAGAATACAATTATTATATTTGTCGCGATTACAATTACATAAATGCTTATTTTAATTGGATGCAGTTACAATTCCATTTTAAGTAATCGGTATTACAATCATGAATACAATGACGTCACATCAATGCGATGCGTTATCTTTATTCACTCAGCTACATATATAATACTAATATAACTACTAAATAAAAACATTGAACATTCATAGAAGTAGACTGTCCAGAGAAATACAATGTACTATTGTATACAACAATGAACACTTTATTAAACACTAACTGACATATGAATCAGTGACTGACTGGCTACGTTTACAACAAGCAGCTGGACAGATATTTGTTAATAATGCATTAATATTCCATTTAAATCCATTATCTTAAATTGGCATTCTTTGAATATTTGGAAAATATAGATTCACAAAAAGACCCCTCATATATGGTGTGAGTAGAGTCAGGTAAGTTCTATATAATATACAAGGTAATTATAATATATACAAGAAATACAGTTTATAAACTCACTCCAGGTTGGAATGGGGTTGAAACCACATAATATTACTTTCTCAAGGCTGTCATAATAGAGATGTTTTACACGAGGTAAAATGATAAATAATCAAAAATGTTGTGTAATCGTGGAAGTAATCACTGATTACGATTATATTTACAATGTAATTGATTACGATAACATTATATCTTAAATTGGTTGTTATGAATACGAATAGGATATTTTGACATCGTTCGATCAGTTACAATCAATTAGCTCGATAGGTTATCGAAATTGAAATAAAATAGATTGACGGAGGGTTCATTGAATAGGTGACTGCACGAACCACTATTGATATGGCACCACGGAAGTCCAACGAGAGTGTTAGGAAAAACAATGGATACAGCAGTCAGTATTTGAGGGAATTATACGCATACATGCCGGAATGAGATCCAGATTATTGTTGTCCTTATTTGTTCTATTATAGCAATGATTTGTGATATCCCACGGAAATGAATCGGCCAGAAGACCACCCCAGGTTTATATCACCTTCCGATCCTCGTCTCCTATAAAGTATTGGTTTAGTTTGGGGCCATAATTCATCAAGGTAAGGATTCAAATCAAATTTCTCTACTTCTGGGATGTTTCTCTCAGGAGTTGGCCATCAGCTATATGTTCTAGATATTACCAGGACTGATTATAAACAAACTACTCTCATTCAGTCATCCACTCACTTACACACCGACTCATTTCACTCATTGGGATGTTGTTATTGTCCATTCCTCAATCGTATACAATGATATTATACATCAGACAGATTATTGAATGTTGTTTTTGTCCATTCCTCAATCGTATACAATGATATTATACATCAGACAGATTATTGAGCTCTTTATGAGAAACTATATATTGGAATGTGTCCAAACTATCCAATAAATATTTACATTATCTATAATTAAAAAGATAATGAAATGTACATATGATATGTGAAGATACCTGAAATACCAACATTAAGTTACCTGAAATACCAACATTAAGTTACCTGAAATACCAACATTAAGTTACCTGAAATACCAACATTAAGTTACCTGAAATACCAACATTAAGATACCTGAAATACCAACATTAAGTTACCTGAAATACCAACATTAAGTTACCTGAAATACCAACATTAAGTTACCTGAAATACCAACATTAAGTTACCTGAAATACCAACATTAAGTTACCTGAAATACCAACATTAAGTTACCTGAAATACCAACATTAAGTTACCTGAAATACCAACATTAAGTTACTCAAACAATTTCAATATGTGTTTTGCTGTTTGTGAGTATATCTCTTGCTATATAATATTGCGATTTGTTGAACAATCGCATTTCGAAACGTCAGAAAAAAAACGTATTGCATACAGTATCAATCTTCTGAGAAATTACTTAAACCCTAACACCAGAATACCTATCCATTGCGATAGAGAAGTAATAGTTAACTAGATCAATGGTAAACAACGAATTATCAACTTCTTTGACACAAATCATACAAAAGGGAAGTGGTGATGGTAATTTATCAGTATATGCTCCTCCTCCCGTCTCACCTCCTCACCAAATGGCAGTATCATTCACAAGCTGCAGAAATCTCAAATCATTCAAAACTTCCTTATAGACTTGTGATCTAACATTTATAGTATTTAATCATATTAACTATGAATAGGCTGTACCTATTTTTGCATCATACAGCATCTTATTGTGATTATTGTGTGCTTTCACAATAAACATTTATTATTGTTATAAATTTGGAACCATTTCACGGTGACTCAAGTATCCAGAGCTTTTCTGTCGAGACACGGGCATAATCTCGGATATCTGGAGATGAACACGTAACAATCTATAATACAATATCCAACTTCAACATTCTCTTTCAATCAGCGCTCCCAATGACCATTTTTATACACATCCGATGGTAACTTCATCAGAGTCTGATTAACAGTTATCTCATGTACATCGATTGTGTTATATTCTGCCAACAACATATATTCAATAACGACACGCCTCATTCGGGTGGCCATCTTTGGAACTCTTCTTAATGACGTTCATTATACGGCGATTCCTGTCTTAGCTGTGCAGTAGAGTAGCGCATTGCTTCTCTTCCATCCAAAATATATTTCGGTTGTATTTCTTCAATCGTACCTCGTAGATTTAATAAACTGCAAATACTTGTTTTATATATACTGTTATTAAGATTATTAAACAAAACTAGTTCTGTTCAAGTGTTATCGGGGAGCCTCCGTGGTCTAGCGGTAGCGTGTTGGTCCACAGATTACTACCACCCGTGTTCGAATCTCGACGTTGGCATATCTGACGGGTGTTTCGTCTTCGACTTTGCCCGATTACCTTTGGAGGTCATTCGGTCCATTTAGCCTTCCATATGCACAAAGGTGGCCGTAAAACATCGATCATCATCATCAAGTGTTTTCGGGTAAGTCTAATATTGGCCCACCACACTTCATCCAAATATTTCTGGGCCGTGTACTAGTTACGTCTATTAAACCACAAAGTGGCGAAAATAACGGAAAGTATAATAAATACCTGCTGATTAAATACCTGTAGCATCAACTGTGATTTCGAATCCAAAGGAAAGGAAATACGGCTCTTTTACGGCACTAACACGATACCAGTGTTAAATATGAAGATAGATGTGTGACTGGGATCAATAAATCCAGACAAATAACGCATCATTTAAAATATTAATCTTCGCTCTCCGTTAAAGGATACAACGTTTTGTTGATAATTATAAAATTATGTAACCATTAAGCCGAACAAATCAAGGAAAACAGCGCCACTTAACAGAAGGTTCATAAACAAACAACAAATATACATTTTATATACAAATATAATATGAGATGAAATAAACCTTTAGAAGACAAACAAGACGCTAGACATTACGCTTCACCATTATTAACAATTATTGCTGACAATGTTTTCATATAATATGCTTATCTTGGCGAAGAGACAAACAACATATTTGTTGTGTTTTAATCTAGGTTGTTCAGTACTTTATAAACAGTTTCTGGCGTATTCTTTTGAGCAACCCTGTCAATTATGTTTTAGTATTGGAGACAAGTAAATAATTATATTGTTATCGAAAGAGAATATGTCACAAACTTTTACCTATTGTAAAAGGTGGAATTGAGCATTTAATGATTTAGCCATTGTGTGAATATGTTTCAGTAATTCAATAATTAAAGGTTTTATGATAAGTCATACCTATAATTATTTATATTAGGTTCAAACTTATAAACTGCTGTTATACAATCTCAAGTTGAGAGGTCATACATAAATATAAATTTACCCCAAGGTGACTAATTATATTAAATAGTTCCTCTTAATTCTGAATGTTGGGCTCCTTTGAGAATGAATTCAATACAGTGTTACATATACCAGTACTAATTTTATAATACGGTATTTTGTATCCGTTTTGTATTCATCTAATTTAACGAAATTGATTTTTCTTTGTTGTCCTAGGAGTAATGTATTTCTACACCATTTATGATGATTTTACTTGCACTTTTGTGCACGTGGTAGGTTAAATGGGCCGAGCGACCTCCAAAGGTAATGAAGCGAAGTCAAAGATGAAACAGCCTTCAGATATGCCCACGTCGAGATTCAAACTCAGGTGGTAGTGATCTGTGGTCCAACACGCTATCAACTAGACCATGAAGGCGCCCCTATATACCATTGAACAAAAATTATGATACTATTAGATCTCTGATATGACAACTCTAATCTATAGGAACTCATCTGGTCCCCAAATAGTTCGTTTTTATAATATCTATCGAAAAATCCGGCTACATAATTGTTTATCTTTAAAACGAGCTGACTATGAATACAACATGCCTTGTTCATTATAACCGGATTAGTTTGAGAAGATATATAAAGTCTTCCTCCATCGTCGCCTCCGTGGTTTATCTGGTAGCGCCTTGTTCGAAGTTCGAATCTCGGCGTTCGCCATATCTGAAGGGTGTTTCATCTTTGATTTCGCTTCATAACCCTTGGAGCACATTTAGCCTACCATATGCACAAAAGAAGGTGTAAAACATCACTCATCATCGACCGTGTATAGGTTCAATTATAAGTGATACCATGTTCCAATTATTTCAACATACAAGTTGTCGTGTATACTTAGCAATTTCAATCAGGATATTTCATAGTTTTTCGTCAAATATTTACTTGTGCTTTGAGGAAAAGCCAGCCACCACTAAAATAGATTGAATTATAAAATATCGATTATAATACGATGAAGAGCCTATAACATGACTAATATCAACCGAGTGTAAATTTATCAACTAGCACCTTACAAGTGGCGTTAAGGGGGCTACTTAAATGTTCGACTAATATAACTAACGGTTTGGCTTAATAACAAACGAATTTTAATTAGTAAATGTCATTGTCCCAATTATAGTCCCAACCAATGTCATATTCACCACCATTTAAGACTTTTTTCTCAGAATTTATTTGTCAACACACCGACAAACAAACGCGTTTGGCCACTGATTTATAGTATCTGGATTCAAACCCTGTCCAGGGCGTGTCAGAAAGGTTTTTCATCTTTTGTTTCGTCTCATTACCTTTGGAAATCCGTTTAGCCTACACAAATTGCAACTTTTAAATTTTATTTCGCGAGCAAAATGTTAAAATATGACGCAGATAAATTGAATTCTACTGAAACAAAAACTGCCAAGTACATCCTCCTACCTTGAGAGTCATACACAATTTCTGGATCATTCACCAAATCAGGGCCAAAAGTGCAGAAATGTAGTCGTTCGCGTCAATCTGCAAAGAACATCTGATAATAATTATATTGAAGACTACCTGCTACATAATGGTTCTTTCTGTTGTTTACACGAAGAACTCCGGTTTCATCGTACAAATTAAATAATCCTTAGCATTATTGTTGTATTGAAGGATTTCTTATAGTGATCAATGCCTTGGTTACATATTATTTGGACCGACTATTGTAACTCCCCTTTTAGTGACAGTCGCCTTGAGAGAATTTGGAAATATGAGTATGTCTCCTCAATTCTTAAAAAACATACATCGTCTCAATTTTACATAGCCTATGCATTTAAAAGATTTCACTATGAACGTATAACTCTAGCAATGCTATATCACTTGAATACTTACTGGAATTCATCCCGAATAATCCTTTCTAGTTTAATTAATGCGGGACAGGTTGCCGGTGGATAACAGGAATGCATCTTCTCTTGAAATATTTTACTCTTCTAAAACCTAGCTTATTTAAGGTTACTTCCACCAGTTAATAAAGTTTATCGTTCGTTTATCTTAGTGGGTTTTCTATATACTTTAAACTATGTATACATCAAGCAAAATATAAAATGTCTACACCTCCATATATCGATGCATATATGCGTATACCTATACATATGTCTTGGCTACTCATCAGCCTGTGGGGCCCAACTAATTCGCTTTTCGTACGCGACAAATATGTTACGCTCACTGGACAACATACCAGTTGACGCCACAGCTCGCAGTAAACAACATGTGTGTGCGGTTCAATGGCGAGTTACTACATACACAAGATAAATACTTTGACACCACAGTTTACCCTCAGCGTGTTAACAAACATTACAGTTTGTTGACAACGTGAGAAAATGTACCCCAACTCCGTATGGAAGCAGTGAAGTGATTTAGCTCCAAAACAAAATTAAGTAGCAATATTGTACAGTGGATTATTACTGGATTAGAACGAAATATCGTCTCAAACCTCAGTAAATACTATGATTTACTCGAACCTAACAGCTAATACTCATACGTTTCCGTTCATCACGCCTAATTTAGAATGAAGTGACATTTATGTTAATTTATTAATTAGGTTGGCATTGTGTTTAATTAACAGAAAATAATCTCTGTGTGTGTGTGTGTGTGTGTGTGTGTGTGTGTGTGTGTGTGTGTGTGTGTGTGTGTGTGTGTGTGTGTGTGTGTGTGTGTGTGTGTGTGTGTTTAGGGTACATAGTAAGAGGCAACAGGCACAGAGTAACAACATATCTAAACATCCTTCGAAACCTACCTCCATAAATCTAAATACAAATACAACTATACATACATTAATCTAAAAATAAAATGTTCCATACCTCCACATATTGATAAATGTGTGCATATACCTAAGCATGTGTCTGGTCTACTCATCAGCCTGTGGGAACCAGCTAATTCGCTTTTCGTACGCGACAAATATGTCACGCCCACAGGAAAGCGGCTACATGCAGGCTACGTACAAAAAGCGGAAGCACGTAAAAACATACCATTTGATACCACAGCTCGCAACAAACAACACGTGCGTGTGGTTCAATGGTGACTTGCTACATACATATCATAAACTATTTTGACACCACAGTTTACATTCAACAGTAATTTTCTGTGGTCCAAAAGAAACCTGTACATAAAACATTTCGACACCTCAGATGCTGACCTCAGCTTTATTCTGAGTTCGAATAACTGAATGAATCCTACCTATATGAACCATATATCAATACACGTCCGACTGGTCTGGCGTCGAAGTTCTTCTCTAACCTAAGTGAAAATTCAAGCCCTATATATAGCCTCAGCGTGTTAACAAACATTACAGTTTGTTCATAACAAAGAGAATGTACACTAACTCAGTATGGACTCACTGAAGCGATTTAACTAAAATATAAACAAAGTAGCAATACCGCACAATGGATTATTACTGGACTAGAACGAAATATCTTCTCAAACCTGAGTAAATACTACGATTTACTCGAACCTAACAGCTAACCCTCATACGTTTCCGTTCATCACTAAGGGAACGTTCATTCACGCTTAATTTAGCGTCCCTAAGTATATGCAGTTAGGTGTGGTGGGATCTAAATTAAAGCGCCTATCCACTTGATCTATTTGACCCATGGTCGAGAACAGCAGATTTACTCATAATATGGGAAAAAACTCTATCCGCAGTTTAATACCCATGGAGATGCCTGCCGGAGTAACAAACGACTCCAGGAGTATAAATCCGTCAAGCAGCATTGTATGAATTAATAGGTCGTTTCGCCAGACCACATAAGAGGACAACAATATAGATTCTACATTATACATAACAAAGCTAATAAACTCAAACATGTGTGTGTTTGTTTGTTTGTTTGTTTGTGTGTGTGTGTGCGTGTGTGCGTGTGTGCGTGTCTGTCTCTCTGTGTTTTAGCTGTGAAAGGCACACACAGGCAAAGAGAATCTCCAACCGCTAATTCAAACTCTGGACGATTCTTTATATATATATATATATATATATATATATATCTTATATACTCTCCCTGTGTGGTGTGTGTGTGTGTGTGTGTGTGTCTATGCGTGCCTGCATGCCTGTGTCTGTGTCTGTCTGTATGAAAACGATTGACGGTTTATAAACAAAACACATAACACGCATATATATATATATATATATATATATGGATTCCGATTGCTCGTTTATGAACCTTAGTTCGAACTAGTAACATTTCCTAGTCTAATCGAAACATCCCGTCCGGGATATCAGTTTATTGTAAAGTATAAAATTACTATCGCGACTTGTCAATAAATAAGATCGATTTTCAATAGATTCCGATAAACACCTTCCTCCATTATCGATCATATCGAGTTTGCATTTATATGTATAATAACTCTAAGCGGTTTAGTTAAATAATGGGCCAATAACGATAATATACGTTCAGTATTCTCCTCCCACAACCTGGAGCAGTAATCTCTAGTGTCCGGTCGGCCATGTTACAGCAGAGGATATAATGAATACGGTTTGTTTAAATATTTACTCCGTCGCGGGAAATTACTTAATTTTGTTGTTTTGTTTACTCCATACGACGTTTGTGTATTGCTTCTTGTCACGTGCTGATCTTTCAGAGACGCCTCTTTTTTGCCGCCCTGTCATTGTCCGCCATGATCTTCACGTATTTCATGGTCGGTCGGGGAGACGTAGCGATTGGTCACTTCGTTGTGGCGAAGGCTGAAAACCAAACGGAAGCGATGAATTCAACATGGCTGACTACGACGGTCAGCATCAGACACTTACAGCATTCGAGGCATAATCAACGGAATAATGTGACGTCAGAAAAGGTCAAAATGCGGACGGAAAGACCGGAAACGGTATACCATTATCACGTGACTTCTGAAATGGCGATATCTGAAAACGAATTTCCTATATCTGAAAATTCGGAACAAAGTGGCATAAATAACACGACGTACCGTGCTATAACACCAATAAACACCACAATAAACGGTTTTAATGGTCCTTTGAGTCACGAAAGACGGTGGGTACATGTTTTGGATGGGCCGAGTGTAATCCACATACTAAGTGCCTTCTACGATGCCCGGGAGTCATCTCCAACAAACCGTCCCGTCATCAGTTTGCTTTGTATCTTCGAAGTTCCGGCATATCCACAAGACCATCGTCTATTCTGCTCCATTAAGTGCGAGAACAATGTGGTTCGAAGAACAACGCTAAGCTTCGCCGGAGACGTAGTACACGGCACTGGAAATATTCATGGCACCCACTACGTGAACGATAAAGCTCATATCAGGAGGGTTGTGAGATGCTCCCTTGAATCGAACTGTGATAGACCAAAGATGGCCTCGTTGAGCTTTAGTAAACACAACATAATGCCAGATAATGGAGTCCGTATCCAGTATCCTGAACGGCAGCCCAGCTATACATTTGGCGTTTGCGTACCCATCATGTTCGCCTGCTTAGATCCGGTACGCGTAGTGGAGTGGATGGAATTCCAGAAGATCCTCGGCGTAGGAAGGGTTGTCCTGTATAACAACAGCATCTGTCCCGAGAGCACTGAAGTCCTGCTGCCATATGTCAAACAGGGATTCGTCGAACTGATCCAGAATCGCGCGGTGATCGTCGTCGTCAACGAATCCGGATATCCAACGGTGGATCGCGACGAGCTGAAAATGCGTGCCGCTCTCCTGCTAAACGACTGCATGTATAGGCACATGTACACGTTTCGGTACGTGATCTTGTCTGATATGGATGAGGTGATTGTGCCGCTAAGAGCCCAGGATCTCCCCGAGATGTTGAAAGAAATCGAGTCCCTTCTAGGAAACGAATCCGTCAGCAAACTGGCTGCGGCCTCCTTCACTAACTTCTACTTCCTGCTGGAAGGCCGTCTGGATTCGAAATACCGGGATCTTTCGCAACCGGATTACACCGCCATGCTCCAGTACAGGAAGCGGATAGCGGCAAGTCCGTGGCAGAGACACGTCAAGTCGTTGGTGTCGCCTCTGGGATGCGCCGCGGTCACCAATCACATCTGTGCCACGGCGATTCACGAATACAAACCGGATCTGCCGCCCGTCTACCGCAAGGTGGCGTCCAGCGAAACACTGGCGATCGGCCACAACCAACACTATAGACACGACGCTTGTTACTTGACGATATACGGGGTACGATGTCGAGATGGGGCGAATGGCACGGTAGTGTATCAGGACGATAACATGTTGAGATTCGCCGAGAAGCTGAAGGCGAGGGTGTCGAAGAGACTGGGTACGAATTCTTACTGACAACGGTATTTTCGTAAGATCGTTCCCGATTGTATCAGCACCACATTACACACATCAACTGATGCATATCTCTGGAAAAGTGCCCCCAACCAATAACGAACCTTCCCCCAACATCGAGCACCGTCGATATTTGGTCACGTGATAGCCAAACACCATCCTATTTAATATGAAAATATAAGCGTAATTGGAGAAACAATATCCTACTACCGAGTGGTTTGCTATAAGAGATTGTCATGATGATGATGATGATCACCATCATCATCATCATCAACATCATTATCATCCTCTGACTCGGTAATATAAGATACTGACGTACATGATGTATCTTTTTAAGGTAAGCTAGAAAATACAATCATACACAGCTCATGTTGAAATAGTTGATATGTCCAATTTATTTACACAAGAGAGGAAGGGATATTGATTACAGAGGTTTGGAAAATTGTGTGTACACGTGTACGTTCAAGCTCGCGTGCGCGTCTCTGTGTGTATGTGTATGTGTAGGTGTGTGTGTGCGCGTGTAATAAAATATATAAAACAGTGATATTACAAATATACATATTCATCCACCTACACACACACACACACACACATACACATATATATATATATATATATATATATATATATACATATATATATATATATATATAGAGAGAGAGAGAGAGAGAGAGATAATACGCCACTTTACGTAATTTTACGTCAAATTCGCCTTCACTTCACACCTTTTCTGGACTAAATTTAAGGTCAGCGAACGTCATTATGTCCGTCGCTTCGTGTCTCAACCACGTCATCTACGTCATAATAAAAAACGTGAAATAAATAAATAATATTTAAATACAATAATTTATTGAATAAAACATATTTTCACCGAAAGGCATTTTAGCTATTTTAAGTCATTTTCAAGTTATTACGTTCAGTTTATGCCAAAAACCGAGTTATATAACGCCTTTTGGAAACAAGTAAATATATATATAGTCATTATTTGGTTCCCAAAACCGTCACGTAACTAGTGTTATTTATTAATATATTTTAATATCACTATTGTTCAATATTAGCCCAATTCATCGCGCAATTAAATGTACATTCTTCTGCATAATATACATTTAATTGCGCAATGAATAGGGTTAATATTGAACTATAATGATACTAAAATACATTAATGAACATTTTAATACTCGATTTATCATCAAAGCCACAACCGAGAGGCACCATTTTGCGCTTACCATTCGCAGCGTGGCGCTGCGACAGCTGCCATCATTATATTTCATTCTGGTCCTAGACCAGGTGACTCGTCAATAGATCTACTGCACTCGAAGAGCGGATCGATCACCATTCAGATCGATCAATTCGCCGATCGGTCGTTTTCCGTTTTAGCGCAATATCTGGGCATGCGCTCGGCGATATGGCTTTCGCTCTCTCTCTCTCTCTCTCTCTCTCTCTCTCTCCATGAAGTCATTTGTACAAAACGCGTCTAAGTTGAAACAACATATCAGACGACCTTCGGCCGCAGGTTTTTCGTAGCCGCCGTGACGTCTGATGCGAAACAGCAGCGATGGCATCGCCACGAAGGTAAGCGCCTCCCTCAAACGACTGGCTGCCGAAATAGATGCCAAATAGCGATCCCGGTTGCTTTCCTTGATCGACTGGCTTCTGGACGGACACCGACTCGGCATAGGGCGGACTGGAAACGTTTCGCAACGCCATCTCCACTTCCGCTTCCTCATCCCGCCTTCCGGAGCATCGAGATGTTTTCGACTAAGGCCTGGCTGAAGTGCCGCAGGTGAATAAATTACGACGCCATTTTTGTTTGTTTGATTTCCTGCGGCCCCGTCGTAAATCGAGACCACATGTTGCGTAACATTTAAAACCCGACGACGGTACCTAATCGATACACGACTATCGGATATTTGACGCCACTAGGGGGCGCTATGTTCGGCGATACCGTCGACATTTTATCTCATCTGTAATCTCATTCGTTCGTCATGTCGTTTTAGGTTAGAGCCGTCAATGATGACGAGATTGGAGATGAGTCTCGTGATCGTGGCTACTTTCCTCATGGTAGCCATCGTCATCTCGTACGTATGTCGCGGAGGCCACCAGGCGTCCCCTGGCGGAGCCGCCGAGACGTCGCCCGCCGACCGGGAGAGGGTGTTCCGACCTCCGGACGTGGTCGCGCCCATCGCCGACGACGACTACGAGTCCTGGCGGCCGCCCGTCCTGCCGAGCCGTCTCAAGTCGGCCCAGCAGGACGATCAAGAACTGATCGAGCACATTCGGAGCTCTTGGATCCTGCCGCCGCCCGCCCGCTCGCCGCGCCGATTGAACCATCCGGAGAAGTACGACCATTCCGAGTACGGCCAATCGTTCGTCATCGACAAGCTGCTTCACGGTCTGGATCACGGAATCTACGTCGATGTGTGGGCCGGAAACGGCGAAACCGACTCGAACACGCTCTTCCTGGAAAAGGACCGGCACTGGGATGGCCTGCTCGTCGAGCCGAATCCGGATCACTTCCGGAGTCTGATCGGTAAGCGGCGGCACGCCTACGCGGTGAACGCCTGCGTCTCTCCGACGACCACACCCTCTGTCCTAAATCTAACGTACGGCGGAAGCGAACGTTCCGGATCGCGCAGCGCCTTCGTACAGTGCTTCCCTCTGTACTCGCTGATACGGGCTCTCGATATCCGGCGAGTCGACTACCTGTCAATCAGATCCCAGCTCGAATTGGAGATCCTGAAGACGCTACCGCTTCAGGATCCGGACAAGCTGACCGTCGTCACGCTGACCGTCGAAACGCACATCAACCGGAACCGACGTCAGACGCTGGCAACCAATGAGGAGGTAAAAATATTGATGACGTCATACGGATACCGATGGGTTGACGCCGGAGAGAGAATAAACAAGAGAAATGTCATTCTACAGAGAAAAAATACGTTAACTAAATAGATCGATATATATATATATATATATATATATATATATATATGCTCTCTAACACAGAAAATACATACTCATATACAAGCATATACTGACCATACCAGTATGTATATATATATATATATATATATATATATATATATATATATATGTGTGTGTGTGTGTGTGTGTGTGTGTGTGCGTGCGTGTACCTACGCATGTATATTTGCGCGTGCGCGCGTGCGCTCCCTCCTCCGGCGCGTGTGTATAGATGCTCAGGTACTGTATTTCAGTATTGTTATTCATGTTCTTCCTGTTCTAATGTGGACATATAGACGTATATATATATATATATATATATATATATATATATACGCTTCTCTATATTCATCATCATCAGCCTAATAACACTTACGTGACGCTGTATCAAAATCTACTAAACATGTGTGTGTCTGTCTGTCTGTCTGTCTGTCTGTCTGTCTGTCTGTCTGTCTGTCTGTCTGTCTGTCTGTCTGTCTGTCTGTCTGTCTGTCTGTCAAGATCTGGGTGATTAATTGTTCTTTGTCGCGAAATAAAACTTGTCAGCGGTATTGACAAAATGGGATATATACCTGCTGAATAATACTAGTGAAATTAATTAATTCATCAATATCTCTACCGAACCAGGATAATGATCAGATAATGGTCTATATGTCAACAATAAAATCAATCAATCAATCAATCATTCAAGCAAAACGAAGGAGAGAATAAACATAAGTAAACAAAGAAATAAATTTACAAGGAAACTTTATATCAATCAATCACCGGGATACTCACTTATTGTTGAAATACCAACTCACTCACTGAAATACCAACTCACTCACTGAAATACCCACTAACTCACCCACTTACTCGCACACCCATCCTCCCATCAACACTTCCACGTTTCACTCACTCACTCACTCACTCACTCACTCACACTAACTCACTCACTCACCCACTGATTCATTCATTTATTCACTCACTCACTCATTTATGCACTCACTCAACCAAATACCCACTCACTCACTGACCAACATCCTCACCCATCCCTCCTCCTATCCACCTATCCACACTTCCACCCTACCAATCACCCACTAATCACCCACGTAATCGGCAATTGACTTTTTAACTTTGTAATCAAACAATTTCGCGTCAACACAAATTTCTATAAAAAGATCAAAGATGGACCATTTGTTACCCAATGACGATAATATATTAACTTGGATACGTCAGAGTCTGTCATCTTCTAGGTCGAGCTTCTATCCATTTAAGAGGATGAGACGATTTAGCAAAGCCAACATCTACGATCTGCCTCTTTATAAACGACAATTGATTATTCCATTGTAGACGACGATATAAAAGAATTGCTGCCAGCCAGCGACCATTTACCAGACTACAATGAACCCATTTAGACTATAACAACCCATCTGTCCATTCTCTTAATATAAAGGAAGCTCTGTATATATTCCTACGCCATCTTTTAGACCACTTCCGTGTTATTGTCGGAAAAACACGAACGGCTGACTTTATTATAGGAATCCCGCTTCGTGTTGGTGAACATCTTGTAGAGTGTGCTGACTATGTATGTATCATAGAAACACACACACACACACAGAGAGAGGGGGGGAGACAGACAGACAGACGCACATAGAGAGGGGGAGAGAGGGACATATATAGACAGATACACACCACACACACACACAGAGAGAGAGAGAGAGAGAGAGAGGGAGAGAGGGAGAGTGAGGACAAATATACATACATACATACAGACAGACAGACAGAAAGACACACTACACACACAGACACACACACACACACAGAGAGAGAGAGAGAGAGAGAGAGAGAGAGACAAATATACATACATACATACAGACAGACAGACAGACACACACACACACACACACACACACACACACACACACACACACTACACAGACACAGAGAGAGAGAGGGAGAGAGGGAGAGAGGGAGAGTGAGGACAAATATACATACATACAGACAGACAGAAAGACACACTACACACACAGACACACATACAGAGAGAGAGAGAGAGAGAGAGAGAGAGAGAGAGGACAAATATACATACATACAGACAGACAGACAGACAGACACACACACACACACACACACACACACACACACAGACACAGAGAGAGAGAGAGAGAGAGAGAGAGAGGGAGAGAGGGAGAGTGAGGACAAATATACATACATACAGACAGACAGACAGACAGACAGAAAGACACACTACACACACAGACACACACACAGAAAGAGAGAGAGGAGAGAGAGAGAGAGGAGAGACATACAGACCGACGCACATAGAGAGGGGGAGAGAGGGACATATATAGACAGATACACACCACACAGAGAGAGAGAGAGAGAGGGAGAGAGGGAGAGTGAGGACAAATATACATACAGACAGACAGACAGACAGAAAGACACACTACACACACAGACACAGAGAGAGAGAGAGAGAGAGGACAAATATACATACATACATACATACAGACAGACAGACAGACACACACACACACACACACACACACACACACACACACACACACACACACACACACACACACACACACAACACACAGACACACACAGACACACACACACACACAGAGAGAGAGAGAGAGAGAGGACAAATATACATACATACAGATAGACAGACAGACAGACAGACACACCCACACACACACACACACACACACACACTACACACACAGACACACACACACACACACACACACACAGAGAGAGAGAGAGAGAGAGAGACAAATATACATACATACAGATAGACAGACATACAGACAGACACACCCACACACACACACACACACACACTACACACACAGACACACATATATATATATATATATATATATATATATATATATATAGAGAGAGAGAGAGAGAGAGAGAGAGAGAGGAGGAGGACAATACATACATACAGACAGACAGACAGACAGACATACACACTACACACACAGACACACACACACACACACAGAGAGAGAGAGAGAGAGAGAGAGAGAGGACAAATATACATACAGACAGACAGACACACACACACACACATAGAGAGAGAGAGAGAGAGAGAGACGGTTTATTTCCTTCACATTTGTACCATTACCAAATATGATGTCATCTACTTCATCCCGATTGCTCTATTCCACACTATACACATTATACCCTAAATAAGTCATTGATGACTCATTATCTGTGTATAGAATCATCACTAAACCAGGTCACATCGTACACTGTCACAACATAGATCGTCGACGCGACTAGGTCACATCGCATATATTATCATCGTGATCGTAAACATCTCATTTCGTTAAATGAGACATGATAAGCTAGCTATGTGATAGAGCGCTGATCTGGAGCACTAGAACACACTTCGGTTCGATTCCATCAGTGAAATTAGTCTCCGTGGGGAAGCTATAAATTACAGACCATTTCGGCCATTATTATAATATTATTATTGGTCTTTCATCGACTGATTGACTTCGAGAATTGTGATTATAATTGACAGTTTCTTATTAGAGAAGGTATTTTTTCAGACATCACATTTACAAATAAATATGTTATATTCTAACTAGACTTCACGTTGAAAATTAAATATATTTGATTACATGTAGAAATACAAATACAGCGTGTGTGTGTGTGTGTGTGTGTGTGTGTGTGGCGGGGTAGCGTATGCAAAGGTGTGTAGGTTTGTGTAGTGTGTATGTAAGCATGTTTGTATGTATGTGTTTGTATATGCAATCTCTCTCTCTCATATATATATATATATATATATATATATATATATATATATATATTCGGAAGATGTTGAATGCGGCCAGATTCTACTGTCCCAAACATCAACCTATATAATGCGATGCTAATTACGTTGGAAATAGGGGTCCAAATGTCAATTGAAGCCCTCAATAGCGGCCATACAACATTGATCACAATGGTCAATCTCCATTTTTCCCGATCGCAGTAATTCACACATGAGAAAAATAATTAGTTTCTGATTAGACATTGGGTAAACATATTCACAATTTAGCTGATGATCATATAAAACCGGCGTATTCTGGCCCAAAGATTCGATTTCATATCGACCAAATCAATAATTCGTGGGTTCGAAATATTACGAACATTCTCGTGTCCCATTACAGTTTTTCGGTATCCGAATTACTCGAAAACATTAGTAAGCTCGGTTTGGATTCTTCTCAAACACGGCTTATTATATGTAAATCCGTCCAAAGAGCAACGAAGCGCTTTGGTAACAAACTATCTAAAAGTACAATTATCGAATTTAAAAAAATTCTTATTGGCACGTCCTTCTACAATATTCCACAACAACTTTCTTCTACTACTAACACACACAAGATAATCATACCCAGAAAACAACAAAAATCCACTGGTAAAACAAACAAACAAACAAACAAACAACAATACAAAAGTACTAATTCGACAGCATCTGGTGTGAGGTTTGTAAAAGGAGCTAGTGACCCTCTCAGTAATTTTTTTCTATGTAGTTTTACTTTTATGGGACAAAGGTTTCGTTCAGTGGAACATGCCTATCAGTATGAAAAGGCAAGATTCTCGGGATTGGATGGGCTCACTGAAAGAATTAGGAATTGTAATTCGGCATATAGTGCTAAGATGTTGGGTCAAGAGGTTCCTCGTTCCACCAGCTGGGAGAGTTTAAATTTCCATTTAATGAATCAATTATTAAAACTTAAATGGGAACAGGTTCCTTATTTCAGAAATGAATTATTGGCCGCAAAAGGGATGGAAATAGTACATCCAGTTTCAGATATCTTTTGGGGAACCGGCACAAAGGATAGAAAGGGCCGTGATATGTTCGGAGCACTGCTTCAAAATCTTTTAAAGATACAAATTAGATCACCTGAACGACCCCATTCTAGGAACCATACACACGCACCTACAATATCAATACCAATACAAACAACTAACCGGTTTGATGCATTAGCACCAAACAGTAACACAAATACACCTGCTTCACAGAAACATAACAAAACACATACCCCTATTTTCGAAACACCGACCCGGCATTTATCCCAAATATCTCCAAAAAAACTAAACATTTCAGCAGAATCACCGGAAGCTAAATCTCCGTGGAAGATAGGTAAGCCGGTTGATTCTCTAGTCTCCTCATTAGATTTTCCCCCTTTGAATAAAGAAACACCAAAACCGCAGCGTGCAAAGAGGTGCAGGATTCGACTGAATTCACGCAAAAGAGGCCCCCCATCTCCATCGTCACCAGTAGAGGACACGTCTCCATCCTGTCCTCCACCACGGAAACGGAAAAATGTAATGGGAGGGGGAAAGACAACATCGTCTTTTCCCGCTGTGGTAACAACACACAGACAGAAAAAAGGTGAATGGAAGTGGCCAGTTATAGAGCAGGACATCCTGATAATGGGTACTGGAGGACTTGGAGCCATTACATCCTCTCCAAAAGAACATATACAAATAGAAAGCTTTCCGGGAGCTCGTTTCCAGCACTTCACGGATATGCTGAAGAAGGATAAAGCCAATAAAAAGGTACCTAAATTCATTATTTTTAACGTTGGTTTATATGATAAAAGCTCGGACCCTGTTAAAACATCATGTCGGAATTTAATGACAATGATGACGTGGGTACGAGCGAGATTTCCAACGATTAAAATATATTTAACGGAAATTAATTATTCCTCTCTGCTTCCACAAGCAGAACATTCAAATTTAAATAGGATAAATAAATCAATGACTCAATATAAAGAAGTCAACATTATACCCAAATTAGATGAGAAGGTCTTCCAGACTTCTTCCAGTGATATTCATAATAATGAATGGAATGAAGACACGGCCAATGCTATGTTACGTCACTGGTTAAGTTATTTAAACTAAATGAACCAGAAGGTCAATTTGACCCCTGTTCTACCACAAATCGTAATATAATTAATCTTTCTTCTTATATGCTTTCGGAAAAGGAGATTAATTTAATAAGCAAAGGTTTGTCATTTGTCCCTACCCCTGATATTGATAAAACAGCAATCACAAATGCAGTTTTTAACTTGGGTAGAAGATTAAAAATTAAATATTTTTTAGATGTTGCCGTAACAACTATATTAAAAACAGTAAGACGTTTGTGTCGAAATCCAACTGGATCCCAACTGATAAAGTAATAGACCCAGATCTTCTTCAGTGTATTTCAAACTTCACATCAGAAATAAAAAGCTTAACCATTCTGAAGGAAACAAATAATATAGACCAGTCGGAATCATTAGCCCTAAGAAATATCCGCAAAAATAAGAGTTTAGTATTTAAAAAAGCAGACAAAGGTTCAGCAACAGTGATAATGGATAAAAAGTATTATTTAGCTGAAGGTTATCGACAACTAAATAATACTCACCACTACAAAAAAAATTAAAACTCCTTTATTTCCCCAAACATCAGTAAAGGTTGCAGAAATATTAAATAGGCTAAGAAATTCTGGTGTTATCACAGATAAACAATTGCAATTTTTATTACCGCCAATTAATCCAAGGCCTCGGCGATTCTATATGCTTCCTAAAATTCATAAGGCATTTAACAGTTGGACTTTTCCAGATAAGATGCCACCTGGTAGACCTATAGTATCTGACTGTAATAGTGAATCTAAAAATGTTGCAAGTTTCATCGACAGTATTCTTAAACCACCTGCAATGAAGCATCCTTCTTATATAAAAAATACCTACGATTTTGTAGATAAAATTGCAAAGCTAGTCATACCTGACGGATGCTTGCTTATAACATTAGATGTTGAGAGCATGTATACAAATATTGACCATGCTAAAGGGCTTAATGCAGTGAGTGAAGCACTTCAATTTCGAGGTCCCTTATATGACGGTATAATGCAACTCCTTGAATTATCATTAAAAAATAACGATTTTCTCTTTAACGGGCAATGGTATATTCAGGCCACTGGCACTTCAATGGGCCGGGATTGGGCTCCTCATTATGCCGACATATACATGGCTAAATTTGAGAAGGAGGCCTTATATAAAGCAGCTTTAAAACCACATACATACTATCGTTATTTAGATGATATATTTATTGTGTGGCCCCACGGAAAAAAGGCTTTTTATGGATTTTTGGATAGTTTAAATAATCACGAACCACCGATTAGATTTAAAGCTACATTAAATAAGCAGAAAATTGATTTCTTGGATACAACCATATTTAAAGATCCAGAAAATGAAAATGGATTATTAACAAAGGTCTTCTTTAAACCGACAGATACTCATCAACTCTTGCATAAGGATTCCTTTCACCCTAAACATACCTTTCAAGGAATCCTGAAGTCTCAGATCTCATGTTTTTTAGGATTTGTTCAAAAATTACAGATTTTGATGAAGCATGGCAGATATTGTCTCATTCATTATGCAAAGGAATTATTCAAAAAGATGGCTACGCCATATTAAAAGTAAAACTGTCCGTGAACTACAAATACAACAACGTCGTATTAATCCGACTAATCCTACAAATAGTCAGTGGTGTTCAAAACCATGTGGGATTAGCAGATGTAGATCATGCGAGATATTGTGTTCTTGTCACAATATCACAAGTACAGTTACCAATAAAACACATGGAATAATAGGCAATTTAAACTGTAGCTCATCTAACATAATATATATCTGTGAATGTTTACGTTGCTCTAAACAGTATGTAGGCGAGAGTAATGGCGAACTTCGTGTTAGAATGAATGGCCACAGATTTGCGATTAATTCAAAAGTGATGTCTTCTGCGTTATTCACCCATCTTCTAGAACATACACGGATAAATAAAGACTTGCCCGAACCATCTCTAGAAGATTATGATTTAATTCCGATTGAGCAGTTACCTACTACAGGTTCATACACTCAAGACAAGATAAATAGATTAATTCGGGAAACATTTTGGATAGATACCCTAGGTACATTAGAACCGGGAGGTCTTAATAAGAAAAGATATGAAGATGTTATAAAACCTATACAAAATGAGGACGTTGTCCCATTTGTGGTACCATTTTCAAAAACGGCTAACATAGCAGCAAGAATAATTAAAAAACATTATAAAATTCTCCAACAGAAAGAAGTGTTGAATGACTATGAATATAGAATTATCACAGCTTATTCTAAACACAAAAATCTAGCTGGTTCCTTGGTTTCTAGCAAAATGTAGGAAAACGTTATATTTAACAATGTCTCCTGGAGCTCTGAATAGGTTTTCTTTTAACACATCTCCAGTAAAACAACTTAAACCCAATTATAAAAATTCTCAGCCCTAGTAATTACTTCAGTAAAACAAAGCAATATTTCCTGAAGTAGATCTCAACCGAAGCAACAACAACCATTCATTACTGACAGCAGTCAGATTTCAGTACACACAGTTAATTACTATTAATATGTGTGTTTTGGTATCTTTACAGCTATGAAAGAAAAATTGGAAAGTTGGTTTATTTTCAATTACTCTAATCAAAACAGTTGTTTTGATTATAGTAACAGCGCTTCGTTCTAGACAAAGGCTACAAAGGTTAACAGTTTCTAGATTCTGGTTTGAAATTCAAAACTAGCTAGGAAATTCTGGTATAAATATTGCTGGCTAAGTAAATACTTTAGACACATGCACTTGATAAAGGTTTCTTATAACCGAAACTAGTCGTGCTATTTTGGGCTGAGTGAAAATACTATTATTTCTGTTATTGTCGGAGGTATTATAATTATTATCATAATAGATATTATATGTACTGATATATATGCTTTATTTCCTGTTATAGCTGCGTTATATATGTACTAATATATAAAATTTGTTTTCTATTTAGGTAGTAGTCGTTTGATCATAATTCTGTAAGAATTATAAACATCACGAAAACCTGAGCCCACGCCTTTATTATATGTAACATAATACACACACAGACACACACACACACACACACAGAGAGAGAGAGAGAGAGAGAGAGGACAAATATACATACATACAGATAGACAGACATACAGACAGACACACCCACACACACACACACACACACACACACTACACACACAGACACAACACATATATATATATATATATATATATATATATATATAGAAGAGAGAGAGAGAGAGAGAGAGAGAGGACAAATATACATACATACAGACAGACAGACAGACAGACATACACACTACACACACAGACACACACACACACACAGAGAGAGAGAGAGAGAGAGAGAGAGAGGACAAATATACATACAGACAGACAGACACACACACTCACACATAGAGAGAGAGAGAGAGAGAGACGGTTTATTTCCTTCACATTTGTACCATTACCAAATATGATGTCATCTACTTCATCCCGATTGCTCTATTCCACACTATACACATTATACCCTAAATAAGTCATTGATGACTCATTATCTGTGTATAGAATCATCACTAAACCAGGTCACATCGTACACTGTCACAACATAGATCGTCGACGCGACTAGGTCACATCGCATATATTATCATCGTGATCGTAAACATCTCATTTCGTTAAATGAGACATGATAAGCTAGCTATGTGATAGAGCGCTGATCTGGAGCACTAGAACACACTTCGGTTCGATTCCATCAGTGAAATTAGTCTCCGTGGGGAAGCTATAAATTACAGACCATTTCGGCCATTATTATAATATTATTATTGGTCTTTCATCGACTGATTGACTTCGAGAATTGTGATTATAATTGACAGTTTCTTATTAGAGAAGGTATTTTTTCAGACATCACATTTACAAATAAATATGTTATATTCTAACTAGACTTCACGTTGAAAATTAAATATATTTGATTACATGTAGAAATACAAATACAGCGTGTGTGTGTGTGTGTGTGTGTGTGTGTGTGGGCGGGGTAGCGTATGCAAAGGTGTGTAGGTTTGTGTAGGTGTGTATGTAAGCATGTTTGTATGTATGTGTTTGTATATGCAATCTCTCTCTCTCATAATATATATATATATATATATATATATATATATATATATATATATATATATATATATATATATTCGGAAGATGTTGAATGCGGCCAGATTCTACTGTCCCAAGCATCAACCTATATAATGCGATGCTAATTACGTTGGAAATAGGGGTCCAAATGTCAATTGAAGCCCTCAATAGCGGCCATACAACATTGATCACAATGGTCAATCTCCATTTTTCCCGATCGCAGTAATTCACACATGAGAAAAATAATTAGTTTCTGATTAGACATTGGGTAAACATATTCACAATTTAGCTGATGATCATAGAAAATGTTGACCTAGATAAGTTGCTTGTGATTATAAGTATGGTTCATCACATTACATGTATTTCTAACGGTTCCATGCAACGGTTCAAATAAAGTGTTTGTGTTCATTGATTGTTGTTTAATTACATGTGCAAGTACAGCAACCTGGCCGCTCACTTTCTGTACAAATGATACCACAATTTGAGGAATGGAATCACATCGTTTTAGATATTTAGTGGACACGCAATACAATCACGCAATACAATCACAAATGTTAAATCTTTGTGGTGGTAAGTCGAGGCGTTGATCACGACCTTGTCAGTGATTGGTAACAAAGATTGCCTACTATGTTTCAGAGATGCACACCACGTGATATTTATTACATGGACGAGACAGGTGTTTTCCATCCCCAGCTGTCATAAAACACTCTCCTCATTTAGTGGTCAAGACTGGACAGGAGTGAAAAGTCAAAAGATCGTCTAACAGTCGTTCTTTGTACAAACATGTAGGGATATTTTGATAATAAATGTTACTATTATTGTTGTTGTTGTTAATATCAGTATTATTTGTCTTTGATTGAATTTTGATTTTAACTTGTACTAGACCTAATGTTTATTCTTGGCTCAAATTGTCCTCTGTGTGTGTGTGTGTGTGTGTGTGTGTGTGTGTGTGTGTGTGTGTGTGTGTGTGTGTTGTAATGGCACTGACTCAGGTTATTGGGATCTATATTTCCATCAATAATTAGGGGATGTGATATATCTAACCAGTCGTTGTTACTGTTGTTAACCACTATTTATCAGTACATCTGTACTCTGAACGGTGAATGTAATATCCAAAGGTTATGAACTGAGCTGAAGTGAAAGATGAAACATTCTTCAAACATCGGTCAGGATTTGATTGATGATCTTAAATATCTTGTAGCTAAAATAGGAGGGGGTAGGGAGGGAAAGAAGAGGCAAGCAAGTACACAAACGAAATATCAAATATCCTTCGGTTTCAAGCAATGTGTAAGTAAAAAAAAACAACGACGTTGTATTTGTGATATTTTATTTCTGTAAACAGCCAGTTAATTAATTTGTGTATACAATTATTATTATTATTATTATTATTATTATTATTATTATTATTATTATTATTATTATTATTATTATTATTATTATTATTGTATATGTAAATGTAAAATGTCGCTATTTTACGGTCACTTTTGTGCGCATGTTAGGTTATATGGGCCGAGATACATAACGGTAATGGAGCGAAGTGAAAGATGAAACACCCTTCAGACATAGCCCGGCCGGGGTTTGAACTCAGTTGCTACTGTGGCCAACCGTGCTACCAGGTAGGCCATTGAGGCGACCCATAAGTAGCAGTAGTGACACATGTTGCTGTTGTTTTTGTTGTTCAGTAGTGAGTAATAAGATAGACATATTTGACAATATTAGTAGCCAGAGTACACGTCAGATAATAATAATAATAATAATAATACATATTAGAAATATTCCACGAACTGAAACATGATATCTGACTAGAAATTGCTGTCGATGTCATCTCATTGAAATTGTCATCCCACCTGCACCATTTTCCTAATTAGTATCTCACCATCTTCCTAATTAGTATCTCACCTTCTTCCTAATTAGTATCTCACCATCTTCCTAATTACTATCTCACCATCTCCAATTAGTATTTCGCTATCTGATGTTACAGTAGTTAATTAACCCTGTATTCTCTAATATGTTATCTAATATATTCTACCTGATATCTGTTATTATTTTCCTCATATTCAGATTACAAATAGACATTTTTTAAAGAATTTGTTTAATTTTCTTTTGAATGTTTACAAATAAAACTTCCTATAAAACTAGCCACAACATAACGGTAGTCTAATAACATGTTAACACATCATGTCTAACAAGCTAACTAACTAACTAACCTCTCTCTCTCTCTCTCTCTCTCTCTATATATATATATATATATATATATATATATATATATATATAGAGAGAGAGAGAGAGAGAGAGAAGAGAGAGAGAGCATTATTTTCAATGTAATTATCAATATTTATACCAAACTATCTGTGTATCAATTAGTATGCCTATCTATCTATCCATCTATTTATCTGTTTATCTATCTATCTATATATCTATCTATCTATCTATGTATCTATATGTCTATCTATTTATCTATATACCTATACATCTTTCAATCTACCAATCTATGCATTCAAATTCAGCTACCACTCTCTCTCTCTCTCTCTATCTATCTATCTATCTATCTATCTATCTATCTCTCTCTCTCTCTCTCTCTAAATTTTTATATATATATATATATATATATATATATATATCTTTCTCTCTCTCTCTCTCTTATATATATATATATATATATATATATATATATATATATATATATATATATATATATATATATATATATATATATTATATATATATCATTACCTTTATCGCTCTCTCATTCCTTCTGTCTCACCCCCTCTGTCACTCACACGCGCCCAAACACACACACTTTCTCTCTCCCTCTCTCTCCTCTTTCTCACTACCTCTCTCACACATTCTCTCTCTCTCTCTCTCTCACTGTACATCTATCTCATGTTTTTCTATCCATCATAATATCTCGTATTGGATCAGTAACATAGAATAAAGCTACGTATTCCGTACTTCAGTCAGAATCGGATTAATGCTAATCCTTTCAAAATTGGATTCCGACCCCCCCCCTTTTTATAAGACACAATATCATCAACGGACCAGTAGGAGGAAGGTCATATTATTTGTCCGGATTTATCGGATTTATTGTTATTTAATCCATCAGTTAATATCACGATCCGTATTGTCCCTCTGTCTGAATAATTCATTATTGTACTAATGAGTACGTCATAAGAAGAAGAAAACTGTTGATCCGGAATTTGTGCATTTTGTGCCTCTTTGGCTTGTTGTTGTCTTTTTCATGGTCGTTGTTGTTGTTGTTGTTGTTTATCTTGTTGCCTGGCTTTGGCTCCTATGTCGTGGACGTGCATGGAACTGGGAATCCTGCAATCAAACTGAATGCGGCGAAGAAAGCTAGTAAGTGAATCAGTCAGTGATTGAGTTGTTTGTTTAGCCCGGAGCTAGTTACCCCGCTCCTCCCGGGGTATATAAGGCGAGGGGTGATTATATAGGAAAACATCCCATAAACACAGAGTGGGTGATATACAAACGGCTTAGACCCTGAAGTAAAATGTTGTATAATTCCTTGACAAGTTGCATAGTATAAATATTCGTTGTGCACAATTCGTCTTTGCCAAGTCCACTGATATCAAGTATTACTATACTATACTATACTATACTATACTATACTATACTATACTATACTATACTATACTATACTATACTATACTATACTATACTATACTATACTATGTTATACTATACTATGCTATACTATACTATACTATACTATACTATACTATACTATACTATACTATACTATACTATGCTATGCTATGCTATGTTATGCTATGCTATGCTATGCTATGCTATGCTATGCTATGCTATGCTATGCTATGCTATGCTATGCTATACAATATTAGTGACTGATTGATTAGTTGACATCGGTACTAGTCACAATTGGGACACTTCATCGAGGGATGACCCAATAAGGAAATGAGATGACTGGTTGAAACAACCCACAGACGCGGGTAACACTGGCATTTGAACCCCGATGTGCATATTTACAGCGTACCGCGCCATTACCTGCACCACGAGATCGAATCAATCCGGGGGATGTATATATATATGTATATATATATATATATATATATATATATATATATATATATATATATATATATATATATATATATATATATACTTTTATGTTTGTTCAATATAATTGGATGTCTCTGTCTAACTATCTATATAACTCCATCCATCTCTCTATCAAATCTTATCTAATCAATGTGTCCATGTAACATCCAATCGCCCATCTAGCAATCCATCCAGTCAAATAACCAACCTATCACCAATCCATCCATCCATTTATCCATCTATTCAACTAACCAACCTATCACCAATCCATCCATCCATTTATCCATCTATTCAACTAACTAACCTATCACCAATCCATCCATTTATCCGTCCATTCATCCATCCAACCAGTAAAAGAACAAAAAATCCATTCTTCCATCCATCCGTCCCTCTTTCCGTCCCAACCAACTCCAACCAATATCCCCATCCCACTATCTACCTCCCATCTCCCCGTGTCCCGATTAGCCGACATCACGCCCTGACTCCCTCACGCCCTCAGCCCCTCATCCACACTCCCATTAAGCTCGCAGCTCCCCGACCACGGTACCGCTGATATCATCTTGCTCGGCTCGCCTCCTACAGAGAAGCGCCTTCAGCGAGATCTTGAAGTCGTCGTACTGGGCGCAGTAGATGAACGGGTTGATGCAGCTGTTCGAGAAGACGGCGACGACGGTAAAGTGATAGAACGGGCTACCGAAGTCTGTGGGATAGCCGACAAAATAGAGGAAGATGAAAACCTCATTCCAGGTCCAACAGAGTACGAAACATACGGCCACCGTTATGAGGGTCTTCACCACGTTGCTCTTGGCCTTCGAGAAGTTGTCCACCTTCTTCTTCTGTGGAGGTTGTTGTTGCTGCTGCTGCTGCTGCTGGTCTCGGCCCTGGCCGGCCGGATGGACCTTGATGCGGCCCTTGATGGCGAGGATGATCCGGGTGTAGCAGACGATGAGCACGATGAGCGGGATGAAGTACTGGACGGCAGCAGTCGCGATCCCAACGATGCTAGCCGTCAGCGAGCTCGGCCAGATGGCGAAGGCCAGACACTGACCGTCGACGATCCCACTGCTCGGCCAGTTCCAGGAGAAGTTGTACAGCGGGCCGAAGATCCACGAGAAGACGATCATAGCGATCAGTTTGTTCTTGGTGAAGTGGTTCTGGTAGAATATCGGGTGGACGATACGGAAATATCTGCAACATCGAAACGAACAGCATCACGAGTTTGATTGGATGGAGTTAGGGGCCTAAAAGTGGACAACAAGAATTGGCAATAAATGTACATGACCCCATATTAGAAGAAAATCACACCAACAAGGGTATAAATTATAGCTTGTAATGTCTCCTGTTTTACTGGCTGGTAGAGGTATTTGGTCAATAGGGTTACCAGTTACACTATGGAGCCGCCCAAAAATAGCATGGAAGCTATATGCATGGAATAAATCGAGGACAGTACTGGATTGAAATAGGGGTGATATGGTAATATAGTTACTGGTTAAAGGCCACGTTTATGCGTTTATGTGTTTATGCTACCTGGCTCAAGCAACCTCAAGATGCAATGGAGCAAAGTGTAACATGTAATATGTAGGTAAGCCGGAATTCAAACCCACGTGCCAGAGGACAGTGACCAACCACGCTATCATTTAAGCCATAAAAGCACATGAAATAACGCATTAAATGAGGAGATATCATCTACGGTCAAAGTATTTCTAAAAATGGTGAAGAGGTGCAGTAGGAGATGAAACACCATGCAGAGATAGATTCCTATGCTGGTACTTGAACCCCAGCACTAGAGATACATGACCACTCGAACTGCCATATTTAGTTTTCTGGAAAACCCCTTTATCGGCTCTGGATTTAATCAATTTACCCCAAATCTAGAGTACTTTCCATTCTCATATTTTCTCTTGTAATATCATGTGTTATTTGTGTTCAGTTCCCACAACGAAGGACGACATTTTCTCTCCCTCCTGAACCAACAACCGTATCCTTGGCAACCGATAAATAGCTGTATTCGCGCTGCCATATCAGTGCCGTTTTGAACGGCCCCAGAACGTTACTGGGGGGGGGGGGCAGCTTATGACGTAAGGGAAGTGAACTAAGATACTAATTACCTCAACTTACCTGTCTAAAGTCAAGACGAGAAGGCCGTACGTGGAATTCATCACTAGACTCCAGACCGGAAACCGGGTCAGCCAGAGCTTACAGAGCAGGTCACCTCGATATCCGGACAGACCTGAGCCATCCGAAGCAGTCAACGCGAAAACTCCAACGAACAGCGACGAGAAGGCGTCGAGGAATCCCTGATTAATCAGGTAGACGTTCGTCACTTTGCTCCGAACCAGCCGATTGGAAATCAATACCGTCACGACGAAGGCGTTCCCAAAGAATCCGACGACGCTAATCAGGACGTAGATGATCTGGAGCACATTCTCCCGGAAGGTGCTGATCGCTGAATCGGCTTGAGCACTCTCAGTCGTCGCTAGCGCTTCAGTTATCATCGAGGCAATCTCCGTCGTGCTGTAGTTGTACATGGTCACGTGTTATTATGGTCACGTGGTCTTCTTCGGGGGAATACGACCTGCCGGCGATGAACTGAAACGAGTTAGAGTCGGAAAGTTGTACCCGTTGCTATTCCGCGGCCACTTTTCTGTGCGCGGGGGAGGTTGATTGGACTGAGGGACATTCGCATGTAATGAGAAGAAGCGAAGGATAAAACATCCTTGAGTCCTAGCCCAACCGGCTCTTGGACGTTAAGGCTATTTTGGCTAACCAGCCTGGCCCCCGAGATGTCACACCCCCGCGCACCATATCGTAGGGTCGGGGTGTGTGAATGGGATCCTGTAATCAAACGGCTGAACGGCACAAAAATATCACTTAGAGCGAGATTTGTACAATCTTCTCTTACTGTATCCAGGGCGCCTCCTTGGTTTAACTGGTAGCGTGGTTGGACACATATCTTAACCACCTGAGTTCAAATTTCGGTGTGTGGTGATGTCTGAACAATGTTTCATGTTTCACTTTGCATCATTGCCCTTGGAGGTCGCTTTGCCATTTAGCTTACCTTGAGCACGAAAGTGGCCGTCAAACATCTTACTATATTGATAAGGACACGGTAAGATTGCTCTAAACCGGAATTCCGAGATTCCAGAAATTTTCCACCGAAATCTACTTTACAACAATCACATCTGTTCGTTCATACAAAGTCGTCTGGATTATCAACAAATGATGAACATTCGTCTAACAACAATGACAAAGTCCCCCCAAAAATGACAAGAAAGATTATATTAGAAGATGCTGCTATGCTCGTCAATTAAACTATTTTATTTGGAAATGCCCACTTTAAGTTTTCACCTTCTGTGTTTGAAAACAAAAATTCTTAGCTTAATGAACTCCCGTTCCAACAACGAATTAATAACAAATATGATGTTATCGTATTATCTCTTGTTTTGTTGCCAGTTTTTGTATGACTATTTTCTGTTCTTGGCACTCCACATTTCATGTCACTGACGCTTTATTAACCATTGTTTACTAAATGTGTTGAAAAAATGACTAAAAGAACTCTTTCATTGCATTATCGATCAAACAGTTTATCGTCTATTACCTAAAGAAACGATTCTAATAAGAAGAAAAAGAGATCAATACCCGGCTAGAAATGTTTAATTAGTCATTGAAATTCGCCGAAACAAAATCAATCGATATACACTGACGGCCAAAAGGTAACCACCACACCACCTGCAATATAACAGGCGTCTAAACCGTAACATGATGTATTGTTGAATGTATTCAGCAGATCTATATGCCTCAGTTAATTTGAGACAGATGAACATAGTGAGGGAAGTAAATATATAGAGATAGATAGATGGATAGATATATGGATAGATAGATAGATAGATAGATATGTAGATAGATAGATATATAGACAGACAGATAGACAGATAAATAGGTATATAGACAGAGGGTTAGACTTGTCGTCGATGTAAGAAAACAAGAAGACTCTTCATCAATCTTCATCATAACAACCAACATCCAATTAGATGAGACAGTACAGGACATAACAATATAACAACATATTTTCAGTAATAGATTAGTTCTCCATTCATATATGTCCGTTCGTCTCTCTATTCTCAATCGGGATCGATACGGAGCGATCTAGGCTTTTCCGGGGAGGTTCAACGGGGGCAACGTTTCGCGATGACCACAAATCACTACCACCCGTGTTCGAATATCGATGTTGGCATATCTGAAGTGTGTTTCATCTTTGACTTCGCTTCATTACCTTTGGAGGTCGCTCGGCCCATTTAGCCTGCCATGTGCACAAAAGTGGCCGTACAACATCAATCATCATCATCATCAATCATCACAACAAAAATACCACTTTAAGATGGAATCCCCCACACACAAAACTTCTTGCAGAATTAGCATGAAGATTTGTTTTTGTTGTTGTTGTTATTGTTGTTGTTTTTGGAGGGGAAAGGGAGGTATTTGTTCTTTCAACCAAGTCGTCACCAATTGGATGTTTATTACCTGAGCAACCCCCCAGTATCTTACTGATAATTAATATATCCCAACAGCATCTCTAACATTAACGTCTATCCTATTAATTACGATACCATCAGCATGAAACAATGGGGAGGGGTTGATGAGAAATCTCTGACAGATAAATAGAGAGGTGTGTGGGCGCGCATGTGCGCGCGCGCGTGTGTTTGCTGAGCAGTAGAACGATCGTTCCTTGACAATATATCATCAGCATTCAAAGGCTAATTGTCTTACCTTCCGTTCTGTGTAAGCCTTTCTTCCCTCTTCATACAGTTGGCTTATTAATGGCGAGAAATGTTGGCGATAACCGGATGTCGTCTCAGCCACTCGCTCATCACTCCTCCTCCGTCAAGATCCGTAACTCGGAGATGTCGTTCTCCTCAAAACAAAAACAAAAAATCCTCAAAACAAAACAAACCCCAGCTCACTTCTCGCCTCTGCCAATTGAACTCACTGAGTGATTAGTCGCTTAACAGAAATTCGCCGAGAAACGCCGTCCTTTAATATCGCGGCTCTATCCGTGCGCGGATGTGTGTGCGTGTGTGTGTGCGCGCGCACGCGTGCGTGCGTGCCGTTTTCTCCCAAGGACCTCAACTCCTGCGGGTCTTTAATCTTCGGTTGGCGTTTATTTCCGTTTGGCGAGTACTCTCCTCTCGTCATCGCGATCCGTGATTCGTCGAAGGACGTCAACGCCTCCCGCCTCCTCATCCTCTCTCCTCCTGTTCCTTCTCCTCTCGCTGTCATTGGAGAAGATCTCGTGCCCGATAGCGGGACACTATTTACGTTCGGCGTAACGAGCCACCAATGGGAAGGCGATGGTGTAACCAAATGGGTGTCGCTGTTCGGATCCTGGCCACTGTGTGACGTCATTCTGATCAAAGGAGCGCCGTCTATGATTGACTTCGAATTATCGAATAAAGATGGGATTCAGAAAGAGAAAAAACAGCCATACACGTTTTACGGTTCAATATCCACCTGATCCAGAGTAATCAGGTGTTGGGATGATGATATACTCCCGAATGGTGGGGATTTTGTGGGCTTATACGGTTAGCGCCAGTCGGGATCCGTACTTTAACAGGTGCCCCTTAATTGCGATGCTTTATCATTTTTTCACTCATGCTGGATCGTTATTTCCGGATCGCAAGTTCACGTTTCTTGATATATCACTACGCCATGTCACAAATAAGCCATAAATATGTACGCCGCGCATTGGAATTAACTCCAAGTAACAAGCCCATTACAGACGGAGGAATGATCGATCATCTGAGAGTATTCCATGAAATATCGTACAAATATCGAGCGTTAATCGTCCATCTTTCTGGCTGTGATGTGTGGAAAAAATACGGATTGTTTCTTTGGTTCGTTTTTTGTATAGCCTCGCTGCCAGTCGCATCTGGGAGAGATAATGCTGAGCGGAGCGACCTCATTAGGGAAACCCCAGCCAGATCCGAACCCGGAAGCTAAAGATTTACAGCAACCCTCTAGCCACGGCGTTATCGGATATTCCGGGAAATAGACGGGACGTTGTCTCGGAACTCATTAACTAATTCAAGATTTTCCGGGGAAGTCTATTAAGGTGTATTATAGCTTTCTTGTTGTCATAGTTTTTCTAATTTAAATTAATCTCCTTAACTTGATGAACAGACACAAAGATGGGAAAACCAAACCTTCTAAATTTAGTTTCTTTGACAGGTTTACGTCTTCTTTCTACAGAATTGGCCGCATAAAATCGATTGGCTTTTATCTATCGTAGAACAAAAGCTCACCCATCTACCCTCCAACCCCGTTATTTTGGTTTTTACAAAAGCCACTGACTACATTTACTTTCAGAGTGTCAAAGTGTTTATATAAAAACACACTGAAATAAATAGAATCGTCATTTTGTGAATCACTTAGAACATGTAATCATTGATGAGCTGCTAATAAGATGTTTAATAATAATTATAGTAATACCCCGATTTACGTCATTTCGGCCTACGTCATAATTCTCCTTTACGCCACTTTTCTAGCGTAAATTTCAGTTCCCCTTGCGTCCGACGTTACGTCATTTAGTTATGTCAATAACGTCATAATAAAAGATCGTGAAATACATAAATTAACAATAAATTATAAAAGAAGCTAAAGACGTAAAATACAATAAAAACACATTAAAAAATTGTGACCTAATTAATGACGTAGGGCGGGGTATAATTATAATTGTTTACAAAATAATCCTGTCAGTTTGGGAGAAGTCATCTGTTGTCACGTGTTGTTTTTGTATTGATGACTAAATTAATTATTTGCTTAGCTCTCTTATTAACGGGGTTAAAATTAAACTGACATCGACTGACAGCGAGATAGGCAAACATATACAAAACATAGACATGCCTTTGACACGACATTTAAACTTGACAGATGTCGGTGTACGGAATGGCAATACCAGAAATAAACATACAGCGAGAGAAATAATGGCATGTTCGTAATAATACAATATATATCTGTGTCATATCTCGAAAATTTCATTGTTTTCAGATATTCCTCAGACTATATGTCATACCAGAACAACTATGATATAATTTCAACTTTTGTCAATAAGGATAGAATCTAATGAAATTTCTAAATTTTCGATGTGTATAAAAGTTGTGCGTGCGTGCGCGTGTGTACATGCATGTGTGCGTGCGTGTGTGTGTGTGTGTGTTTATGTTTGTGTCTGTGCCTTAACATGCACAATGGGAACTGTATTTTACCAGCAAATGGGCCGAACGCTATCCAAAGTGAGAGATGAAACACCCTTCACAAGTAGTCAAACCTGGATTAGTCTCCCAACCAGACTATCATTTAGGTTATGGTCTCGCTTGACATCATCTCATATGTGGTACCATGGACAACTTCACCTTCTGAACATTGTCATACTTAAATGTTTTGAACAGCTATACCTGTATGATGTTAAATAGATTGCTTAAGACCACTTTTAATCATCACTGGTCGTATTTGGTTGATACGGGATAAGATATACTTTGTTAACCCATTGCTTCATACATACGTGATAAAAAGCTAAAACTGCATTTTCCCTAAGAACACCACTCAATCAGGTGGAAATTCCTCCTGAGTTCGACGAGAACACACCTGAACCTTTCATCAGAAGGCAGGTAAATATGAAAACGAAACATTACACGGTCTTAGGCGCGCAGGTGTTAGTTTTGAGTAAACCCCTTTACTTTACTGGATTAGTTGTGTATAATCTGGTCACATTCCAGACTTATTTGTATATTCTGGTAGTTCTGTGTTGATTTAGGATTGTTTTGTTTTTTTTATTTTTTTATTTTGTTAAAATTTTTTGGCAGTTAGCTGACCTTATAGCTCGTACAAGACGAATGTTGTTGTTGTATCTATCGCGAAATAAAAAGATTATACTCACTCTAACTCACTGTATCGTTATCGGGCAAAATATATCCATATTTGGGATAAATACTTTAAAAGTCCGCCTTATTGCTTCAATCTTAAATAATTTGTTTAAAGGAATTTTATATATTTTCCGCTCTTCATCTGATAAAAAAAGTTGAGAGCTTTCAGTGACAATGATCATACAGATAAATAGCTGAGTACTTGTCTAGTCGTCCCTTAAAAGGCATTTATAGATGGCGCACTAATTACTTATTATATGTATCCACTCTCTTTTATTGGCATCGCAGTTCTCCGACGATATTCATTCCCGCCCTATTTAAGCCGCCACCACGTACACCAAGGTGGCCCACAAAACAGCAACATTCCGCATTCGAAGAGAAATGGCTGCCACAACTGTTCACAAGATGATTTGAGTTTATCTGATAAAAATGGACTATATGCTACTTGGAGAAAATCTGTTAGAACACATTACACACTTTTGAGACAAGCAATGGTGTCCAATATGATCTAATATCTAACTTGTTATCTTTTTATGAATCCATCAGCACAAGTAATAATGAGTGTACTCGTTTTTGTTCATTATTATGTAAATTATCAATGTCTACCGTCGCAGAAAATAGAAAGATTTTTATTGTCAAACTTTAATAAAAGGGAACTTTGTGAAATTGAAACTCCAGCTCCAATGAAATCTGTAAAAACGAAGGTGGTATGCTAAAAGAATTATGTCTCATCAGGGATAAAAGGCTTTTTATTGATTTCGATGTTAGAGAGATCCAGTTATTGATTGACTTGATCTCTACTGGCTAAACCATGTCTAGATGGATGAGTGATTGTTCTGTTCTTTTTCTCTCTTTTTCTATATTTCTACTTAATTATTACTACTGAAAATAATTGTACGACATTGTATATACTATGTTGTTACGAAATAAATTATATATATATATATATATATATATATATATATATATATTCGAACCAGGTTTTTAAAAAGTGACGTCACATCTTTTGAAATACACCCTTTGTTACGGTTGGCGCGTTTTGTTTATAAAAAAAGTCAGTAAGTCGGTTTACCAGTGGCCATCTTGTCTACACACCATCGTAGAATCGGGCTGTTTGGTCCGAATTGTTACCACCATCCACAGATGATTACCGATATTTATATATTGCTTGCTGGCTTCCTGCTGACAATTCTCTATTTCCTGTTCCTGCTGACAAACCTGGGCGTTTTCCTGCCAATCAGCTGGAAGGCGAAGACCGCAATCTGCGATGTGGCGGTGTCGGAGAGCGAAGTCGAGACCGGATCCAGCCATCAATCCGCGGGCGTCCCGCAGCCAACGATAGGTGGCATACCGGGCGGTAATCCAGACGGGCGTCAGCTCTCCGGATCCCACCCGGCGCTGGCCGTCCGAAGACGTCATACGAGCCTTCAAGCCGCCAAACCAAACCGGAAACAGCATCCGAAGGAGAACGAGCGCGGAAAGGCCGACGACTGGCCTCCGAAACAGGAAGTTCCCAAACCTGCCCCGAGAACTCTCAACCACATCCCCGGCACCAACAGCGGCAGCACGTCGGCAGTCGGACAGCTGCAGTCACCGGACCAAATCAGTCATCTGGAGCAGGATATGCCCATCCAGAGATCTGTGAGTATGAACGTGGCCCGACCTATAAAACAAGCCCCGTCCACCGTTCTGGCAAGGTCTGAATCGTTGCTGTCGCCGAAGAAGATTCGCGAACCCGTCCCGGTACGGATCGCTATCCCGGAAAGGCTGGCACCGCCGAAGGCCGTCACTTGGAAAGCGGGCGACGCCACGAATCTGGCGCTGTCCGCTTTCGCCCGGAAACCAGATGGACTGGATCCGTACCTGGCGCCAATCCGGCCGACGCCAGAATCGCCGAAAACGCACCAAAAGCGGCATCGCTTCAAGGGAACGCGTCGGGCGGTGGGAAAATTCTTCGCTGCAATCGGGATCAAGAAACGGAAAAAGGCCATAACCGCTAATTAGACCAACATATTCCATATCGTAGTCATTAAAATCTACCCAACCCCAACCCCCACCTCTACCCGCACCGCACCCAAACCCCCATCCAGGAGTGTGTATCCTAGGATAGATATGTCAGAAACATTAGAAATGACTACCTTCCAATGCGGAAATTATGTTGGAATGTTTACTAGGAGAGCATCAGGATTACTACTGCCTAATACGGTACTATATGGCTTTAACAAGCAGCCAATCACACGGGAACCTATCAATGGTGAGCTGCTTATAGTGAAGGCAGCCAGCTGATAGTCAACCATAGTTTATCTTTTGTTTAAAGCGAATAGCTGATCGAGTAGTTAAACTGAGCATTCGATGACGTGCAACGCGAAACGAACGTATGCCAACAGTGTGCCATCGATCAAGAGTTATGAGGATGTAATGCCAACTGTAAACCAAACATTCGATGACGTGCAGTAGCAGATGAAATAAATGTAGTCAACATTATGTCCCTGGTCAAGAGTTATTGACAACAACAACAACAACAACAACACCTACTACTACTATTACAACATTCTCTCAAATCCTATAACTAATGTGTATTTTCTCTAATTGAAATATACTCTTCAGAGTTGCTAGTTTAATGTTATATTGATGGCTAGGTTTTTTTATATACTGGGCAGTTCTTTTGTATTATTATTATTATTATTATTATTATTATTATTATTATTAATATTATTGTTGTTGCTGTTTTCGGTGATACTATCGCACTGATGCGAACGAAACCAATATTTTACTGACAATGTTATGCACAAAGGTGACTATGACAATATATTTTGTAAATTATTCTGAAATGACACTAATTAATTATGTAAAGTGTGTAAAAGAAAACGTATAAATGGTAGACAACTTTATATATTCTAAAACAGTTCTTTAAAGAGTTTGGTATTTTAATTTTTGGTGGTTCTTTCTTTGCACATCCATTAAAACCGTGTCTTTCGTGCGATCAGAAGGTGCTGAACCAATTATTATAGCGCATCAGATGGTTAATGATACGGTTATCATTCAAATAGAACACTGAAAAGGTAGTATTTTCCTGGGACGTCACCGTTGTCTAACTGATAGCGCATTGGACCACAAATCACTACCACCTGAGTTCGAATCTCGGCGTGGGCATATGTGAAGGATGTTTCATCTTTGACTTCAATTCATTACATTATGAAGTCGTTCTGCCCACTTAGCCTACCATGTGCACAAAAGTGTCCGTAAAACACCAATCCTCATCATCAATCATCATCATTAATCGTAATCGTAGTCTCTTCCCGCTTTGACCTTTCTCATTGTCATATTTCGCTGTATACATTATTCCATGGATACACACACACAAACGTATGCCTACACAGCCACGTAATTATACACAACAGGAGGCGTTCGATATGAATCTGGTAGCGCATTGGGTTGGACTACTACTACTACTACTACTACTACTACTAGTAGTAGTAGTAGTAGTAATAGTAATGATATCAGTAGTAGTCGCTTCAGTAGTAGTAGCAAAAGTAGTGGCTACTGCTTGTTGTTGGTAGTGTTTTTGTTGATGTAGTTCTGACGGTAGTGGCAGTTGGTAAGAGTTACTGTTCAGTTGACAAGGAGGTGAACATTTGAAAGGAAAGTCGGAAAAGATCTTGATTTTTCTTCTTTAAAAAACCCTACTTACGCTCCATATTATATATACACTAGTGTTACTAACAGCGATACTACATCGTCAAAGAATGATACTTTTTAGTTCAATAACTTCGAATAACCTTTCTACCATTTTTGCAGTATTTATTCAAAATATTTGCCGTTTTTAAGTATGTTTTAGTTATTACCAGGGATGAGACGATTAATCGCGGTTCACGTTACTCGCGGTTTTAGTCCTTCGGTTCGATTGATGGGTTTATAATTTGCAAACCACAGTTTAATTCGATTTTTTAAATGGCACTTTCATTGAACTGAAAGAAAACTATACCGAACCCGGCCGCCGATTTGATGGCAAACAGGTCCCAAGTTCCGGTGGTGGAAAAAAGGAACACAGACTGCAAAATCGGGTTTATAAACGTGGTGAATTATTGTTGTGTCGTTGGTTGCATAAGCCGTGGGAGTAAAAATAATGCAAAAGGAATATCTTTCCATCGGTAATTATAAGGAACACATTTAAAATAACTGTTAAAGCGTTGTTGTTTTTGGCGGGAAATTAATCTTAGCTATTATTATATTTAGCCTAGTCGACATACCCTCTTCTGTATTTACATGATCACCTGCATCCATGTTTATTTTTAAACGTATGCAATTGGTACTTATAGATATATATGGACTTCTATTTATAATTTAAATGTTATGAAATTAATTATTAAATACCTCAACTACTGGTTCACAATTCAACTTGGCGCGGTAAGAGTAACGCCTCTTTGTTTAAGCTCTCTGTCCCAACTAAACTAGATCTACGAACTTACATAAAACGACATTTACAAATTTCATGGTATTTAGTAGGACAGGAATAATACAGATTGTCTGCACACACAAACTTATAATGCACGCATCAGAATAAATGTCCGTATTCATAGGTTCAAAACTCGAAGCGCAGCCACTTCAACGTTGCTTTTTGCCACTACCGGAAGTCAGCGTTGTTTTGTCATGGCGGCCCATTCAAACACCACTCAGTGCTCAATCTAGTTTTCTTTCAGGTCAATGGGCACTTTACTCTTCCGTAGTGTGCACTCAGAAAATGATGGGAGAAAATCCCAGATTTCGATTGACTTTTTCTTTCACGATGACCTATGGGTTTTAGCCAATCACATTGCTCAATTCCGCAGCACTTGATATTTGAATGGGCTATCCCAGATCAAACTCATCGTGTGAAAAGAAACGTTTCTCGGAAATTTGACTAAGCCTCCAAAATCATATAAATTATTTGTTTGAAAGCATTTCGCCCACCTGATGACAGTGACACCTGGGAATGGAAGAGAAATTTAAAAAAGAATTAATTGTCTAAAGGATTTGTAGGCTCGTAATATACGTCTGGGAATACTACAAACATGATCGATCATTTAAACAGATCTCCCCGGAATATTCGTCAACTTCGTCTTCACTATCGTGAGTTTTGGTTTCATCTACACGTCGATCTGACAGTGACAGCAAGCCGCTTTCCCATCCCGTAACAAAGCAATAGACTCTGAAAGACACATTACTTGTTAAAAAATGCTGTTCAACTCTCCACGATCGACTGCCATCATAAACCAAATCGGGAAATTCATAGTGACATATTTGAGACCATACACAGTGGTGGAGAAACGATGATTTAAAGAGCTCCTACATGTTCTGGAGCCAAAGTATGAGGCATGCAATATAGGCCCTAAAACCTTTATGAGTTTATTAGCTTATTTTTGAATTTGCATTTTAACACTTTCAAGTCAGTCAGTACTTTATCCTGCAGTAGTGAGATTGCTCCTCATCTGATGAGCCAGCCATATTTATCTGACTTTCCCTGCATTCAGGCACTAGCTAGAGAGGAAAATAGCGCTGAGCCCATTCCTTTTCACGTGGAAGTATAACTGGAACAACAAATAAAGTTGCTGCTTTAAACCTTTTAAAATTGGTATATTGAGTGATCAGCGACATGCTTGAGTAAAGTATAGTGAATATATTGAACCGTGGACTAGATATCGAAAATCGAATAAAAAATCAAGAAATCGAATCGTGTCCCATCTCTAGTTATTACTATAAAGATCAGATATCAACTGGCATGAAATATAATCTTTTTACGACTAGGCAAATTAATGTAATGCGAAACTAAAAGTATATATATATATATATATATATATATATATATATATATATATATATATATATATATATATATATATATATATATATATATATATATATATATATATATATATATATATATATATATATATATATATATATATTGAGAGAGAGAGAGAGTATGTGTGTATTTTGTGATGTGTAGTGTGTGTGTGTGTGTGTGTGTGTGTGTGTGTGTGTGTGTGTGTGTGTGTGTGTGTGTGTGTGTGTGTGTGTGTGTGTGTGTGTGTGTGTGTGTGTGTGTGTGTGTGTGTGTGTGTGTGTGTGTGTGTGTGTGTGTGTGTGTGTGTGTGTGTGTGTGTGT
>JAODUP010000629.1:0-192500 GCA_025642065.1 Paralvinella palmiformis | reverse complement strand
ATGAATAGTATATGAATAATATAAGTATAAATCAGAGTAAATTCATATAAATACTAATATCAGCGATATAACACGACTCAACCCAATAGCAACATACAACACGACTCAACCCAATAGCAACATACAACACGACTCAACCCAATAGCAACATACAACACGACTCAACCCAATAACAACATAAAACACGACTCAACCCAATAGCAACATACAACACGACTCAACCCAATAACAACATACAACACGACTCAACCCAATAGCAACATACAACACGACTCAACCCAATAACAACATACAACACGACTCAACCCAATAGCAACATACAACACGACTCAACCCAATAGCAACGACCGGTTTCGACCTATTCAGATCTTCGTCAGGTTGTATGGAATGTCTAACGTTGTTGTTTTGTTTTGTGGGGAGAATCCCCAGGCTGTCGCTTATTCAGCACAGCCTCCGTGTTTGAGTGGTTGAGAAACCTCCTCCCCCACCACTCACAGGTGGGTCTTTAATGTCACCCCGTATTTTTCAGTGCCATTTTACGTGGTTAGCCACCCACGATGTTGTGAGCCGAGAAATTAATCTTTGGAAAAGTTTCGACCTCTTACGGGGTTCGAACCTGTGACCGTTGGCACCAAGTGCCGAGTGCTTAACCGCTAGGCCACCGGAGCTCACTGTCTAACGTTACCTTGTAACTTGTTGAAGTTTGGGATAGAGGCCCTTGGCTGTCGCCTATTGGTCACATCTAACGTTACCATATCGAGGTTTATATACACAATTTTCAAAAGAAAGCCACGCACTTAATCCTTTAGTTCTTTTAAACAAAGGAGGGGTGTTATTTTAATCTCTTTGTTCTACTTGTGAACTTACGTAACCCGGTGTTTATAAAACATATCAACAATTATTGACTAGAATTGATATGTTTGTACAGGGGGGCGAAAGTGCCCAACATAATAAGAAAATAAACCTAAATGTATTTCAAATTAATTAGTGGTAGTTTCCGATTTGAGAATTGATATTTAGATATCTCATTGTGCGTGCGTGCGTCTGTGCTTTTTTTTGTGTGCGTGCGTGTGTGATGAATCGTTTAGAATAGTGCTTTATCCCCCCATAAAGCACTATTCTAAACGATTCATCAGGATATGAATTTTTCGGGTTAATTTTATTTCAGTCACTTTTTGGTAACAAAGATCACTTGTCCAGAATGGCAGCAAGAACATAAAGAAACTGAAGAAACTTTGATGTGATATCCTCTTAATGACACACATATACGCATGTACACACAAGCACGCGCATACACACAAACACACAAATACACACACAAACACAGGGAGAGGGAGGTGGCGAGAGATAGCTTTAATTGCATCCGACGTAATTTTCAGTGCATCAAAGAGATTTTTTGTTTACGTTTATGGGGCGTTGCCCATCTCATGTGTCTTTATCGCGAACATCATCACCCGTTTTACTTCGTGTTACGTAACTCTCTGGAAAACGGCCTTGCTCCATCATGATATAGATTTCCGGTTTGGGGATGTATTAAATTCGCGGGAAGCGCAAAGGTGGGGTTTCTTAATCAATGTTGTCAACATAATGAAACCAAATAATGATACCAGCTGTTAATCAGTCAGATGTTATCACTGGCACGAGTAAACAACGATTAAACGTTGTCATGGTAACATAACACGCTGTTAATTCGAGGCTGGCTTAGCGCTATCGTTTAAGGCGGTCTGCTTGGTAACCGATAAACAAATCCGCAATTATCGATTTTCAATCTTTCTAAACGAGAAACATTAATTTATTACCGTGACGTCTATAAAGGTCAATACGTTTCGAGAGAACTTAAGAGGCGTACACGTAATTGTGCGTGCATGTATATATGTGAGCGAGCGTGTTCACATTGACCCGGGATTTGTTTTATTTTTAACGCTTTTGGAGTACACGATTGACTAAAGGCAAATGGGTAGAACTGAAGAATGAAACACCCTTGAGACATAGCCAAGCCAATATTTGAACCCCGGTGCTAAAAGTAGAAAGGTCAATCGCGTTACCGTTAGGGCCTTGCAGATTCCTCACCCCCCCCCCACCCCTCCGACCCGACCTAGAATTATCACTTGTGATACTTAACACACCGTGACTGTTGTACATCTCGTGGTGAGTCCACCAATCTACTACGAATATTTACTAGTTATGGCACGATTTCGATCGATCCAAGAAATAGTGTGTGCTAATTAGTATCTTGTCACTTTATCTCGGAATCAATGTGATAATTTGTCGCCATTTAGCAAGAAAATTGGCTAAGAATCCTCGCAAGTTTAATATTACCGACGAGAATTGGACCAATTTATCGGGTTACGTACCATTATGTGGCTCTTTCGACAGTTCTATTGTTGCGTAGGTTGGTTGTTGTTTTTTTGGGGGGGGGCGTTGTTGTCCCGGTTTTCCGATAAACAAAACAAACGGTGGAAGGCCCGTAAACAATATATAGAATGGGATACAATACGTGACACTGATTCAATTGGTATCTTACTCATATCCTGTTTCCGGTAAGTTCCGATTTTCGACAGGTTACAATTCGGCCTTGGTAAATGTTAGCAATATACGATCCAAATAACCCCACTAAGGAAATGCTGGACACGAAAATGGAGATAAACACCTTTCATCTATATATTGGTCAGAATTCGAACTCCGATCCTCCACGTCTGTGACTTGCCACACTATTAATTCAGCTTTGGCCGAAAATGCCCTGGTTAACTTGCGTTTCAGACATTTTCGCGCAATTACATATCGAGGAAATATTTCTAAACTTGTTATTGGCTAAATTTGTTAAATAATTGGATCGATCGATGTTTGCTAATATGTGTTTAAGACAAATAAAAGGACAAAAGTATCAACTTTATTGTAATTGACTTTTTAATGTTACATTATCACTTCTATTACAATTGCTAAATCACATCTACCATTGACATTTCCGTCCAATTTGTGACCTTAACAATAGGGGAGACTGGGGTGATTTGGGACACGGGTTGCATTGAGACATTCCCTCTAGTATCTATATTAAGCCCATATATAAACACATTGATATTTAGTCTTCAAAAATGTAATTAGTGTTTTATTTTCATATCTACATTGTATTATACTAATGGCATTAGCAATCTGCTAACAACTAGGTCAAGACATTGTGTTTTAAAATGAATGAGGTGGCATAATATGCGAGTAAATAAAGTTGACTATTTATTATAAGACCTTAATGACTCCTGTTGTCTTACTTTGTTTCGGGATGAATAATGGTACGTAGCACAAAACGAAAAACGGAGACACCTGGACAAACGTTTGAAGATGTTATGAGAAGAGCTGTCCAGTCAATCTGAGATGCGACACTCCAACACCATGCAACAAATGCAAAGATGAAAGGCCTCGACGACATGAATTTCAAATTACAAGAATAATTTAGTTTTTCATGAGATTGAAGATGGGCAATTGCGGGACTATTTGTTAACTGCTTCTAAACACCATCACGGCCTCACTACAGTAGAGATCAGAAAGCTAGCATTCCAGTTTGTCAGAAAGAACCCCAAAAAAAAACACCACCTGAATGGGAAGCAAATCAAATAGCACGAAGTGATTGGTTTTATGGTTTTATGCTACGGCAGCCACGCCTTTCTAGTAGGAAACCAGAAGCAACAAGTCTCGGCAGAGCAACTAGCTTTAACAGGAAAAATTTTGGTGACTTTTTTGACAATTTGGATCACATCATGGTTCGTTATAAATTTGAAGCCAGGTCGATTTATAATGCAGATGAGACGGGGCTTACAACTGTCCATAGGCCTGCCAATGTTGTTGCTGAAATTGGAGCAAAGCAAGTGGGACAGGTTACGTCTGCGGAACATGGAACAATTGTTACAATGAACTGTGCAGTAAATGCATTAGGAAATGCTATTCCACCATTTATTATCTTTGTGCGAGAGAATTTGAGAGATTCCATGATCAAGAATGCCCCATCTGGCTGGTTCAGTTGGAGTTGCACAGAAGAGCGGATGGATGACTCCACCAACTTTGAAGTTTGGCTTGACCATTTTACCAAGCATATTGCCTGCTCCCAAGAAAACCAAGTGCTCCCCCTGTTGGATAACCATGGCAGCCATATGTCCATTAACATCCTGGAGAAAGCAAAGCAGAATGGAATTGTGATGTTAACCTTCCCACCTCGTTGCAACCAAAAACTGCAGCCACTTGACAGGAGTTTATATGGACTACTCAAACGCTATTACAATACTGCTTGCAATGAATAGCAGATGAAAAACCCTGGTAAGCCAATGACCATATATGATGTCGCTGAAAACCTTAGAAAAGCTTTTCCTAGAGCCTTCACCCGTGAGAACATCATAGCAGGATTCAGAGTGAGTGGTATCTACCCAATGGATCGCAACATATTTAAAGATGATGAGTTCCTCTCAGCCTATGTTACAGACAGACCAGAACCCATGGTTGAGCAAACCAATGGTACAGGAATCAATGTGGCGCCCGGTGATAACTAAACACCTACTGAAACGAAGTGATTCTTACCCCAGTCCCACTAGTCAACAACTCGCAGCCCGTTGAAGTCAATCCTGTTCTACTGGTACGTAAAAAGGCCACTCCAATTGAACCGCCTCAGGTAGCTGATGACCCGTCACCAGCACATAGACAAACAGAACCACGACCAGGACCAAGATCCGGAACATTGACGTTTACGGTCAAAATGGCGGAATTATCACGGTATTTTCGCTCAGCTGACCCCCCTATAAATCCCACAATACAAAGCGCGGCTGGTTTGTTTTGGTTTTTGACGTCATCATGCTTCAGGCTATACACTGAGACTGACCATTCAGTACAAAAAAGATTTTACGTCATCAGAGAGTCTATATGCTGTCTCAGTTATTTTTTAAATTTGGTTCAGCGAGACGGCGGCGCCATTGAAAGTGGTCAACCACCAACGAGGTTGTTAGCCGAGAAATTAAACCGTTTCAATATGTTTTGCGCGATCGAAGAAAATCATCCTTGAACCAAATGCAACGCGCTTACTACCTCTAGACAGTCACAGTTCAAGAGATCCACCAGATGACTTATTCGCAAATATTTGGTTAGACTTTTTGGGATTGATTTATTTCGTTTCACGATCCATGAAACAGGGATAGCACACGAAAGTGCTGGCACTTTTATCGAGTGGCTATTCAAAACTCTTCCCTCATCATTCACAGGGGAGTAGTACGGAAAGACGGACCAGAAATACCCTGAGGTTGGTCACTGCCAGAGTCATTGACCTGAAAGAAAACAGGTCAATGGCCAGAGTGTATTACGTCATCAGAGAATCTTTAACGCGAACACATAATAATACTGCCAATATCGTTCTTACCGAACAAGGTTCATTCCTTATAAGAAATTAATATATGACAGGTGCGGGTTATTTAGTGGGAGTCCGTTGAGAAAACAGCACATGCATTTGAATTATTGTGGGGGGGGAGAAGGGGGAGTAAGGAACCTGATGAACTTCCATATTAATCACGCCCATCCTAGTTCAAGTATAGAACTGGATAGACAATTCTCCTCATATATTGTGTCGTACATGGAACTATATCTTTCCAAATATCACGAACTATTTCAGGTATTGCGATCGTTTAGTTAGAGATCTTCTCGTCACTGGGTGAGTGTGTAGGATTTTGTCAACGACGCATCAACACAAATTAGATCATTTCCTCTATTAGCTTCTGGTCAATGAAAATAATCGTGCATATATATGTATGGAGAGTGAGTGAGAGAGAGAGAGAGAGAGAGAGAGAGAGAGAGAGAGAGAGAGAGAGAGAGAGAGAGAGAGAGCATGTTACATGTTGGGTCTAACAAAAAGATGATAGTCAGTCATTTTATCACCCGTACAAAACAAAACGATATCACTTTATAATTTTATTGCCATCAATTATCTCCATCCCATAATGTCCCGATCAAATCACCAGAACAACAAATTAGATATCGACCAATCACTGACTATTATCTACTAGTGCTATATGTAAATAATGGCATGTTTGATCTTAAATGTGTGGTTATTGATCATTTATTTATCGGGTGATATGTGGAGGTCGTTTTCGGCTCGTTCAAAAGGGAACGTACATTTTGAGTTTATGGGAGGGGGATCTTTCATCCCCCTCCCCCAGATCCTCGCTTGCACCATAACGTTGTCAATATTTGCCTCGACATTGTCTATTGTTCACCTGACTCACCTGTCGCGAAATTATTTCTTTAAATGTCTTCCTCCCATTCATGTTTGTTCACAATATTCCGATGGCACGGTACTCAGAGAATTTCGCTGCAAACCTCCAGGCTGTTAGTTAGAATCCGACTCATACCCGGATGTATGACGGCGACGATCATCAATATGTCTAATCAACTTAACTGATAATCTTGACATGTGGTAGATGGGTTTATTTTTAATAAACATTACGTTTATTTAAAATTCAGTATCTGAATGTATCCTTGCTCTCCAAAGACTATTCTTCCAGATCCATAGAGGCGTAAACATTCACCAAATGGATGGCTTATTCTACATAGAATTATATGCTTCTTTTTGTTGTCGGAGGTACTTCTGTTTTAAAATATTAAATATTAATTAAAAAAATATATATAATAATAATAATAAAATAATAATATAATAATAAGCTTTCTTGTGTACTTGAGAGGCCTGAAGCCCATGGCACAAAGTATTTGTACAATTGTGGCACAAAGTATTTGTACAATTGTGGCACAAAGTATTTGTACAATTGTGGCACAAAGTATTTGTACAATTGTGGCACAAAGTATTTGTACAATTGTGGCACAAAGTATTTGTACAATTGTGGCACAAAGTATTTGTACAATTGTGGCACAAAGTATTTGTACAATTGTGGCACAAAGTATTTGTACAATTGTGGCACAAAGTATTTGTACAATTGTGCGCGTGCGTGCATGCATGCGTGCATGCGTGCGTGCGTGCGTGCGTGTGTGTGTGCGTATGTGTGTGTGTGTGCGTGAGCTAATTCCTCCTAGAAATGGAACACTTTTCAACCTTTCATAGAACGCGTGTACAAATAAAATTGAAATATTAGTGCATATAATACGATATGTGTTATAAATACAAATCGCCTTTAGAAAATTAATCAATGGTAATTTTTTCCGTTACTCCTCTCCAGTGAGTGGTAAGGTACGAGACATGATCAGCCACTCAGTGAAAAGGAAAAACCTAAATATGTGTATACGATAGAAACTCATGTAGACCTATAGATATATTGGGAATAATAAATTTTTAAATACTAAAATAAAACATTGGTAGGTTTCTCCTATGGGACATGTATACTGCATAAATTCACTGTGTTTTACCAAACAAATTATCTAGTTTACAGACACAAGTGATTGTGACTTATTGACAAATTTAATGACCGCAACTTTGTTTTGGTACCAGTTTGTTTTCAAGTTTATTATCCATATTAAAACGTTCTAAAAACGTTATTTGTTTTTTTGTCTTATCAATATATAATTTATTCCGAATTTCCAATAATAAATAAAGTTAACTAAGAAACATCTGACCAAGTTAGTGATACCACATGTAGCGCATACAGCCATATTATTGCATGCGCAATCATATTAATACGGTGATGAGATGTTTTCAACTTGAGGAAACTGGCTACTTAATGTCCAATTGGAAATTTTCCTGTTTGCCGCATGCAGCAATATCGGCTTAAACAATCAGTACACACACACACACACACACACACACACACACACATGTCCTGCCATCACTGGATAAGTGGTCTGAGATGGCTGTCGGCAAATTATATTCCGTCACACAAGACTTCTGTGAAGATCGTTGAATCCGGCGTTTGGGTCTTCGTATTGAAAAAGTCGGTCATCCGCTGGCGTTCTAGAACCGAACTCGCCTTCTTCTCATCATGCATTTCTATTTGATGTGGATACGAACGTCGTATACACCAGATGACGAATCACATTAATGTCGCGAGAAACGACACACTATAAGCATAGTGCTGGCCCAACGTGATTAGTTCATGAAACATCCGTTTGCAGTCATCCTGGTAAAACCCCCATACCTATCAAGTATTTAGTTTCCGTAGATCTCGTTCCAATGTAAAGCGGGCTAAGATTCCAGCTAGTTTGAATCGAACTTCCTAAATTTGGAAACTACCGAAATTTGTTCTGCGAATACTGAGAATGGCATGCTGGAATAATCACGTGCTTCGTATGTGCCCAGAAGGGTGCATGGTTTCGGGAAGTGCATGACACACTTTGTGCGGCTTTGTACTGGACTGTACGGCTTTCGAGCTGGTCATCCTCCATCCGGCGCCAGCTTATGCCGGACCTGTTTTTATCTTCACATATTGTATCAGGACCTTAATTTTTCAGGAGAATATCCAACCATGTACAGAAAACTCTTGCTACCAGAAAACTCCTGCAGATGGCAAGTAAAGGACAGAAATTCAAGAAATAAACAGTTCATGACAGGCTACCTTTGTATTTTTGAAATAAGGGAATATATACTTCTGTGTAATAAACAATGTGTTTCTGAATGCACTAGCTATGTGTACGTGCCCGCGGCTGTGCGTGCATGTTTGTGTAGTAAGTTGACAGCTTATGACCATGTCCTCCTTTTGGGAACACCATGTCGCGGTATATCCTCCCTTTAGAAAATTAGAAATGGTCACTACATTTCGGTAGTATAACATATCAATTGAGCCTTTAATAATAAAACAACAGAACTGTAATAAACAACGTATCTTTTATGCGTCTCAGCAGGAGGAATTCTGGCATGCCATAGTTTCAAAGATATACGTTTCGCCATCTAGCGACTACTATGAGTGATTCCGGTGGCCTTGACATTGCTTTTGTTGAATTGAGCAAGCATGGGTGATAACGTGCCGGCTTTTATTGATATATTACCAGCACAGCAGGTAATTATTCGTTGAATATTTAAGTTCCACTTACAAATGACATTCTAACCTAGCTATATGTTGTATTTGACTCCAAAATATCGATATGAATAGTATTTCGATGTTCATATGTTGGTAGTCTAATCCTGGCTGGGGCTGGGTCTAGACTAGAATTAGATCTACTAGATTCTAGTAGTAGTAGTCCTACATAGTAACATAAAAAGCTGTGGCACTGTCCTGTTATACTGGGCACCTGTTTGCTGGTGTGAAATTGTTCATATGCTAGATCTAGTCTGGTCACATACCAGCATCAGACCCTTTCTTTTATCCAGAAAGCTACATATCTATTCAATCAGCACTGTTAAAATGTCAGAAGGTGTTTCGTATATCGCTTCTCCCCATTTAGCCTACCTTGTGCACAAAAGTGACCATGAAACAGCAACATTTAGATCTATATTTCAGCACGCTAACAGCCTTGATTCTGACTTGACACTGAACAGGTTGTTCACATAAGTGATAAGACTTTGAAGTTAGTGATCTCAGAAGTAATTCACAACAAATATATTATGAACACATAGTTAGATATATGCCATTTCATCTAAATAGAACTGGTCACACCTGGGTCTAGGAACTATAGTATAGCAGTCTGACTTACCTAGTTGATAATTTCAGTTATTAGACACAATTCAGTCTCCATATGTTTTGTTGTTGTTGGTTGTTTTTTTTAAATAAAAAATGGGATTCTTATACTGTTCCACATTTCATTATTTTACTGGTCTTCGGTTTCACCTTTTAACACATCTTGGTCATCTATAGCTTTAAGTTTAACATAATTTGAGTTGTTTTGTCTTAGAAATAACATGTGTGAGTGAATGATACAACTCCAGATTTTCTGTCATATGCCTATATGAAGAAACCAATTATTGTTTATTTTATACACAAGTCAGTGGGAAAACTCGCTATTTTCCAAGACTCTCCTTTATTAGGCCTGCTGAGCGATAATAGGTTCATTTTGGTTTTAGCAGACACGTGCTGCCAAATTATGCGAATTTCACAAGAGGAAGAAAGCTTGCCACTCCACCCCATATGGTGCTGATGTGACTGGGTGCTCATAAACAGAGAGAGGGAGTGGTGATATTATAACTCACTCAGCCATACAGATTTAGGCACAACTAATGTTTCATGATCCATTGAAAGCATCAGCTCACTGGTGTACCAACTTCATGAGAAGCCGCAACCTCTCTGTGTGTGTGCACCAAAATAAGCCAAAACTCCCTGCTTATTATTTGGAGGATAAAATCACCTCCATTTTGCAATTGACTAGAATACACCATTACATAACTGCTCAAGCTATAAAAAAGGGGCCCACTCCAAGATTTCAGTTCTGCCTCATCTTATACTGCCTCTTTAACCTCATGGGTAGAGCATGTGACTATTAACCGGAGGTCGCTAGTTCACGCCTCCGCCTTGGCACTATAGTAGGAGTTTTTTTTTATCCAGCTAGTCAACTGGCAAGGTTTTCTCCATCAAACATGCCATTTATTCTAAATTTATTTAGATTTAGTCTCAGTGAGAAGCTATAAATTACAGACCATATGCATCTCCCTCATTTGAGGTTGCCAGCCACATTAAAAACTGCCATTTTGGCTATATTATTATTATTGAAGTCATACATTTTTCTGCGATATTGACCAATAAACTGACGTCATCTTATGTATGAGATCACTTTATACACAAATATATACAATGATGCTTTAAGAGTAATGCCTCTATGATTGTTACCAGCATCAACACATTTGTTACACGAATCCCAAAATTCCTCATCATCAGTCTTGCTAAACTGTTGAAACTTAATTACTGCTGGTACTGACATGTTTATTTTTTTTATTATCAAATGAAATAAAGACATTAATGATAATTGCTGTTGAGTAGATCTAACTGAAATATTGTCAAATTTTAGGCAATAATGTAATAACTAAATGTTTTTATTAAGAAGTCAGACAAAGAAAATGTACCTTATATCACTCACCAGCCCTGATGGCCAATCTCTGAATGTAGCCAGTTTTTTTCTGCTCACTTGTGTAAAAAATGAATAGGGAAGAAATCCATTTTTTTATGGATGATAACCTCATCTTATATGCGAGTATGTACAGTGGTTGAAATAACTGATAAAGTCGGTAACATCGCCAAGAATTTTCTGTTCAAAACAAGATCTTGGTCGGTGATTTGTTAGGTAAGACTGTGATCATACATAGACGGAATTGATATCTTTTGAAATTAATCAGATATAAGTGAAGCGAAAATATATCGCTGATGGGACCATGCGTAAAAAGCTTCAACTGAATCATGTGATAGAAAGTTGGTTGATCCAGAACACTACATTTATTTGAAGCAGATTGTGCAGTATTTAATCTGATTCCCCCATTTTGTTTGTCTTTGTCATTATTTCCATGTAGTGTATGAATGAAGCATCATCTTGATATCGGTCCTTAGTTTAAAATTTGTATGATTTTTTCAACTTGATTAAATGATTTATTAATCCTGACTTTGCTTAAGGTACTGGACATTTTGTTACACAGTGTTTAAGATAAATTACATATAAGTAACCTTTTCATGTAAATATTCACTGTAGTATTATATGCTATGTTTTATTTATTCCTCGCTAATGAGAAACCTAAATCTGTCTACATTCTTGCCTGTGAACCTATATTATTTCTTTTGTCATAGGTTGAAGAGTTGCGCTTATTCCTGAAGTCAAAAGGAGCTGACATCAGCGAACAGAGCGCAGGAGACTCCGTAGAAGATGTCAATCAAATCATCGAAGCTACAGACGTGTTATGGCGAGAAGGAAAAGAGGGTGGCACAGATGCGGGTCAGTTTTGTTCCACTTTGATGGTGGCCTTAAAATGTGTAAATAATTAACTCAAAGGTTGTAAATAATGTTACTGAGTGATGACATGTTCCATGCTATTGGTTATAGCCTTGAATTTATTAGCCCAAAGACTGAAGAGAAAATTTAGATGCATGAAATATTTGTAATAAATACAAATTACAATTTGTGAGTGAGATGAAGCATCAGATTGGTTGAATTTTAATCAAACTGATCATCAGTTGTCTTCAAAATATTTGTCTCATACACCGTGTTTGAAGATGTGCTTGATTAAGTATTGAAATCTGGCTTGAATGGCATTTACCAGTTCCTTTAAATGGTAATAGTTTCTAAATAAACTTAAAATATACCTGAATGTATTATTGTCAACCTAGAATATTAGCATTAATATTTCCAAATTTAAAGGGCATATTCTAAAGAATTATTAATACCTGTGTATTTTGTTCCACCATGAAAAGATTCAAAACACCTGGAAATCAGGGGACCTGAAACAAACACTAAACTACCTCATATTTACCAGTTTGGGCTAGTATTTTGTACCAGAACATGCTAGTCCACGGTGTCCAGGTTACTGAGTTTTTGGGACCTGCAGTTGATTATAGGAAAATATAGATTTATTTATCATCATCTGACTCTATTGTGGTCTACTTTTAGAAACAGAGTACAGCATGTTCCAAATCTCGCTACTCTATTAAGTTGGTGGATGTTAATTGTATTACCTAACAGTTTCTTTACCAATGGTTCATGGTGTACCAGTGGTGCAGTTGTTAGATCACCACATTGGAATCCCTGGGTTATGGGTTCAAATCTGGCTCCTACCTGTCTTTCTGGGTATGTAACAACTGTTGGCCATTTGTACTAGGAAAGGCCAAGGCTACAGAACTTCAATGCTTCATGAAAATGAGTTCAGTTATGCCACTTAGTTCAATTTGAAGGCCAGGCATTTCTTTTGAAACTACAATGGCGGTTTTGTATGTTGGTTTTAGTGCCTGAATGAAATCTGATCTAGTATGAGACTTCCAGATATTAATTTATGACTATGAGAAAATAGCCCACCATTTCCAAGGCTATTAAAGATTTAAATAAGGCCATCATAAGTTTATGGATTACCACTGTTGATCAAAAATGCTTTGTATTAACTAATAATATAATTATTATTTAATTTCTTCAATTGTTAGTCATTTATGTCGTACATCATGCCCAATTTGGATGAACTTATTTAAATAAACAACACAACAGAAATTATAATTTTAGTACATGTATTGGTATAATACTTTTGTTGACACAGAAACAGTGGTTGGGGTAGGCACTAGTTTATAGACCACAGGTAATTTATTGAATATTCTTGTACATTATCATTTATAGATGAACTTCTACAGTTAAGCATTTTTATTATTTATTTACTCACGTTCAGGTTTCTTATGCTACAAATAATGCATTAGTATTATAAAATATAAACTGGATTATTTTCTTCACTTTGGACAGAAATTGAGGCCGTAAACAACAGCATCATATTCCTGATGTTGTTAATACAAGAGAACAAGGGCCTCATCTCATCATTCTGTGACAAACTATCTCAGGGCGAGACCGGTGATAAAAGAAACAGCCTCCGACTTAAACTGTAAGTATGGTTAATTGTCCCCTGATTGATCTAGTCCATCTCCAAAATAGATCAGCAGAAATTTGATAAATACCTTACAATACAAAAACAAGATTATCAATGTCAAGTGGTATAGTGTTTTTATTTCAGTTTCCACTTAAGAGAAATAGTTAAGATAAATTCTTGTTACATCTTCAGTTAAAATCCTTCCACATCACATTGGTTTTGTTAGAAGCCGGGAGCCTGATCATTTGACCCGCCTAATCTCAAATAAAGACCCGGCTAGTTTCGTTTCCAATGCCAATGAGATGCCACTTTGTGCCATTGTAGGCCCTTGAGGCCTACCAATATCTCACCCTGGTATTTTTCAAGCTCCCCCCATCCCTCCTACTTTATTTCTTAACAAAACCACTGCATCATTAGATTAGTGTACTTAATGATTATATAACGATGATTGATGTTTTACGGCCACATTTGTGCACATGGTAGGCTAAATGGGCCGAGCGACCTCCAAAGGTAATGAAGCAAAGTCAAAGATGCCCACGCCGAGATTCAAACGCGGGTGGTATAGTGATCAGTGGTCCAACACGCTCACTTCTAGACCATGGAGGCACCTAATGATTGTATAAAATAATGCTCTAATTATCATGTGTGTATTAAACAAAGGAAAACCCTCGCTGTTCATGTGTATAGAACCAGGCTTTTAGCTAGAAATCCAAAATAGGGTGTCCAGTTTTCATTTGCGTTGCAAATTCCCAAGTTAGACTGTTGGTGGAGGGGGAGTTGTACAACAGACACACACATATATATATATATATATATATATATATTCACACACACACACACATAGACTGTCCTTTCTATTTTCAACTCAAGCAATACACATTAGTCACGAGCCATCCATTTGGGCAGTTGATTGGCTAAAACACTATATAGAATCATGACACACTCCTACTGAATGTAGACTTGTAGGATTGCTCATATTTTCTCTTGATGAGAGGAAATTCTCTGAATTGTGTAAATATTATTGCGCTGATGATTGTTTTATTTTTTATTAATAAATTTTGGCCAAGAAGAGAACAGTATGATAGCACAATGCTTGTTGTATCTGTTTGTCAAATGTTCTCGTTAATTATTTTCAGATTAAACAACTTGTTCAGCGGTTTAAATGAGGAGAATGCTCAGCGATATATCGTGTACATGGCTCTGTTGAAGTTAGCGTACAGAGCTGACTTGTTGTCTGTAGTCAGTCCCGATATAGATGAGGTTAGTATGTGTCTCTGTCTGTCTGTTCTCTTACCTTTTATCTCTCATTTACTGAGAGTCAGCTGTATATGTTACCAGAAATGAATTAGAAGAGAGAGAACATATGAAATTTAATTATTATTAATCCCATTAATTTTTGGTTTACATAACAGATAAAACGCTGGTTGTCCATGTGGAAAGTAAGTACGATCTGTGTACAAGCACTGTGGCGTACCCTGCACGATGCATACAGAAATAACAAGCAAACGTAAGTGTTGCCGTGTGATTGGTATTGTATGTGTTTGTTTAAACAGGTATTTTATTAACTACAGTGTTTCCCCTGGGTAAGAAGGAGCGCAGGGTGGTACAGGCAAGCGCGAAGTCAGTCATGGAGGTCCGACCTATTGCTTCACTACGCAAAGTATCATACAGCAAGCGATTTGTGTGATTCCATATACACGTTTTCCAGTGCATTTTCAGGTTTTTTTGCCGAAGATTTTCATTCCAGGAACATGGCAATACAATAGAAATACAGAATGGATAGCAAGAGAAAACGCGTGCGCCTGTGTGTCAGTTTCTCCCCAAAACAAAATACCTATAAAACTATTATTAAAACAATATCCCGTTGTTACATCCTTAGAATGCTTATTCAGAAATATGCTGAAGATTTTCATGGCATGAACATCACTAATCAGTCCAAATTACAAGGAAAGCCACCTTGGGGGTTGGGTGGTAATACTATAATTGTACTATTTTCCTGTGATTTTGAGGTATTTTTTGGTAATATGGTTGTTTTCTCAAATGGATTAATTTAATTGTTGCCATTTGTAGGTGCGCTCCATCCCCCCGCCCTCCAAGTTAATCTTTTATGTATAATTTATGTGTGTTTGCTGCTGTTGAAGCTCTGTTACTTTAAGGAAGGTGTCCAATTTGGTTACCACACAGAGAGTGACCAAAACACATGCTACTCCACTGAAATTGTATTCTGTATCTGGACACATGAAAGCAAACTTCAATTCCATTTTATGTTTTAAATAAGCAATTCCGGAATTGGATTTGGAATTACCATCAATTCCGGAATTGAATTGACCCCATGTCTGGTTGGAAGGGTGCATTTGTTGGATAAACAAGCTTCACAATATATATATATATATATAAAGGTTACTGATACTATGTACTGTTTTCAGGGAGCTGGCCACCAAGGTTATGATTGAACTTCTCAGTACTTACACATCTGATAATGCATCACAGGCAAGAGAAGATGCTCACAAGTATGTCACATATCAGTGTGATAATAAAAAAATTTGTAACATTAAAACTTCCTCAAAATTATTACTTAAACATTCAAAATAAAAACCCAGATATTTTCAATAAGTGTTTTATTAATTAGGATTGTTTTCTATCAGTTTTATCCTTTGTGATATACCCTTTGCCTAATTTATTCTGAAATTTGTTAAATGGCCTAATTTATTGGAATAATTCAGATAAATCTATGACGTGATTTAAAAATTACTGCCACCATGTTATTATAAGTCAGAGAATGTATTAGTCCTTTGTTAGTGGCTCTCCTTACCACCCCCCCACACACACACACAGATGTGTGAATAGTCACTGTAGAGAGAGAAAGGTGGCATGGTTTATTTTAGGACACTAGCTCAGGGAATAAAATAAAAGAGTAAAACTGTATTGATACAAGTTGCTAATCAAAGATTACATCGTTTCTAGGTGTATTGTGACCTGTCTGGCTGATCCGGATACCTTCATTATGGATCATCTTTTGGCATTGAAACCTGTCAAAGTTCTTGAAGGTGAACTTATACACAATGTGAGTAAATATTTGTTGTAATCTTTGGACAAATTCTAACAAACTGTTTTTTGGACAGTACTCCTGTATCTTTTCTAGTGGACACTCATTGTTTTCTGGATATAATTGTTTCGTTGAGATTTATGCCATACGTTCAGTGGTAAAGTGAGGTTACTGTACTACAAACCTCTGTTCTGGGTTCCAATCTGGCTTACCCTGGTGTTTGTAGGATTTGTTTCCCTATTTGTCCGACTTGTGACCAGTACCCAGGCTAAGCAACTCAACACATTTTAAACATAATCCAAAAATAGAAGCATTATTAATTCTAGATTATTATCAGTAGTCAGTAATAATTTATTATGTCTATGTACATCATGCTCTTCTTTCTTTATGATTACAGTTATTGACAATATTTGTGACGGGCAAATTATCACATTATTTGCAATTTTATGATGACAATAAGGACTTTGTACATGCCCTCGGTAAGTGGCAGGCTCTGGATGTCTGATTTTTATGACCTTTAGTTTGCCCAGATATCTCACATATAACTAGTAATCATTTGGATCAATATGAATATTGTTTACAGTGTTGGTGTTATATTTATAGATCAGCAATTTGGTGTGATGTTTACTTTTTCTTTATTTTATTTTTTTTTGGGGGGGGGTGATCCACTTATACGATAATGTCATTGTTATACACTAATAGTTATTTCTTATCATGTGAACTGTGTGTGGAAGATGAAAACAATAGCAAATAGTAATTCTGTTAATAATTCATTATAGGCCTTCATTCAGGTACTATGCCAACACATTTTGACACATAGCTAAGATGTACTGTCACATGATCACTTACAGTAAAGATGGTTGGCACCTAATATAACCCACTATGTGAGAGAGAGAGAGACGTAATGTTGATGTATCTTCTCCACAGGGTTGTCACATGAAGATAACATAAAGAAGATGAAGTTGTTAACCTTCATGCAGATGGCAGAAACGAAGCATGAGATTGACTACGAGACTATCCAGAGAGAGATTGGTCTGGAACCTGATGATATTGAAAGCTTCATAATTGATGGTTGGTGATATGTATCCAGGCTTTGTACAGAATTTTATTTGATTGTTCATTCTAAAATATTCACTTACTGGAATGGCGTTCGACCACTAATCACTACCACCTGAGTACGAATCTCAGTGTGGGCATATTTGACAGGTCTTTCATCTTTGACTTTGCTTCATTACCATTGGAGGTCGTTCGGCCCATACGCACAAAAGTGGCCGTAAAACATAAATTATCATTATTTACTAGAATACGTATAAAGGGTGGCGGTCGATCAAGCTATTAGTTTTTGTCAAAATGCAGCCCATAGGTTGGCATTGCTTGATTATATTCAGCCGTGAAATGTTTATAACAGATTTATTAAGATGCCTCCGTCGTCAAACTGGTTACTTAACTACCTGACTCTAAATCTCGGTTTAGACATGTTTGAAGGGTGTTTTATCTTTCACTTTGCCTCATTACCTTGGGGGGGGGGCACTCATTCTATTTGTCCTATCCTGTACACAAATGTGGCCATAGGACATCACACATCTAAGATTTATTAAAATTATTCTTCCCCCATTATTATATAGTATTTCTAGCTGCATTCTACAAATGTGTTTTACTTGGGTATGTCTGTGTGTGTGTATGTTAACAGGTATGTAATTTTAAACTGTTCTGTCATCACAGTTGTTCGTACAAAGGCCATATTTGCCAAGATTGACCAGATCCAGCGGAAAGTCATCATCAGCTATACCACACATCGTACTTTTGGAAAGCAGCAATGGCAACTTTTGAGGGAGCAGTTGTCCACGTGGCAGCATAATCTAGAACAGTGTCTCGGCAGTCTGCAGTCTTTGACACCACATCACTAGGTGACAGCACATACATAGAATTATAGAGATGTACAGTTCATCATTGCTGTAACTTTTTTAGTCTTTAATGGTATATTCAGTTACAAAAATATATTATTTTTCTGGTAGGTGTATATCAATTGGTATGGTATGACATAGAAAGTTCATCTTTAATATGAATATATCGTGGCTTATTTCTGGATTAACGTATTCAATAGTAAAACTCTGTATCTGATCCCAGTTTATAGTTCATATTTATTAATGAATTAACAACTGGGAGCGAACTATTCTTCTGTTAGGCTTCATCCAGCAAACATTGGATTATGGTGAGACTTGTGTTAGAGCCATAAATCAAAATGTGTTTGGATAATTTGGCTAAATACCATCTTGATCATTACAGTGATTTCTAACTGTGTGCTTGAAGTTAGCTGATGTCTTGAAATGCTTTTAATTTATAATTATAATGTTTCTACATCAGTAATTTCAGCGTTTATTTTCCACACTTCTAAATAAGTAATGCGTTTCTGGTACAATTGAGAGTATTCAATTAATAGGAAAATTATTTGTTAAACAATCTATAAGCAGAGGTTGTCATTCCATGCACAAATTTATTCGGGTTTGGATGTTTTTGGTGAATGATTGCATTAAAACCTATCTTTATTCACAAGACCCTGCATTTAATCAAGGATACATCGTCATTTTGGGCCATTTTTCAAGCAAGCATTAGATTGTTAATTTTGTGTCGTCATAAAGTGTATTTAATTTTGCTGATAACTGTTGATGAGAGATGAATAAATTAATCAGCAGACATTGTCAATGTGTTTTTTGTTCTATATTAATAACTGTATTTTTAATTTCTACAGAACGAGTGCATATCTATCAGTAATTATTTGACCAAAGGTGATTACATTAATTACACCCACATAACGTTATACACCATCATTTTTAACTTATTTGTTTATGGAACTATTTCTGTCTCTGTGAATATTTGTATCACAAACATATTACATTTATGATTGAGTAAACCGCACAATAATCCCCCAGGACAGGCTTTGTTTAAATTACCACTTAATGGTATGTGTTAAGTTAGACCAGTGTTGAGGCTAGACAAAGCATTTAATAACGGTTGATATGTGGACAGATTAATCTAACACAGTATAATGGTAATTAGTAGATTTAGAACATTGATAAATAAGTCGTTCATTGGCTGAAATTTATAATATGAGTTTACAATTTGGGATAGTCTTCTATGAATAATCTTTAATCAAGATATATAAATATTAAAACTGCATTTTTGTATCATGCATCACATAAAAATTTAATAAATAATAACCATACAGTTCTTGGCAATATTTTCATACATAACACTGCTATAAACATACAGGTAAATGAACTAATTTTGCAAAGGGCAGCTACTTCAAAGAACCTAGGTTAGTGAACATGACAACAATTTAATTTAAAATACATAGTAAACATTTTTAATACTGGTTTTTTTCAGGCATGAAACTGATCATTTCCTGAATCATAGTATACGACGTTCATTAGAAGTATTCAGTATTCTGCTGCACATAGTAGATGTAAAAGCACACTTTATTAAAATCAAGCTTGAATTAATATAAATACTCATTAAGGCTTTCTGTACCTTAGGTATTGTAAATCGGGGGGGGGGGACTATAGTAAAACCAATGATTTGGATAATATTGGTTTTATATATCTTTATTCAGAGTACCGGTAGATCTATTTATCATAAAACATTTTCAACATAAATATTGCCTCCCACAAACATATAAAAGGACCAACATGATGATGCCTTAAATACACAATCGTGAAGTTCTACCTTCCGTATTCTAATTTCTATAGATCTAAATGGAAAAAGTATTGTAACAAAAGTGTACGATTTGTAACAAGTACCGTAACGTATCGTAGACGATTATATTTAGGTGGCGAATTATCGTAGGTGGCGGAAGGCTACCGTAACAGCTGTAAGATTGTACACAGATGTTGTCTAGATCTCCAAGTTATCTAAATGTGAGGTTTGCTTAGGAACGTAATTGTTAACCGAAATGAATGCGTTCAGGAAAAGGCGAATGTAGTATGTAATGAAAAGAAACCGAACTGATGCTTACACAGTGATTAAGCCAATGTCAGTCAACCTGTGAAGTTAACCTTTAAGTTTAACTTAAGTTTATCAAACTTACTGATACTCACGTTTAGACCTGGATCATAGATTAGATGTAGATTTAGTAACAGTATATTACACTTTCTACATGCTATATATCTAGTATAGACTTTATAATCCTATTATTTTATCCTACTCAAATTAATTTGTGTGTTTGGCGGTTTTTACAATCCGCCTTCAGCAATCAGCCTCAGGGTAGTATAATCAATACTATAGACAGAACCCCTTCACTAGTTTTACCAGTTATCCTAAAATTTAAACTTAAAGCGCTTATTTACTACCGGTTTAAATACTGTGACATTAACATTATTTAACATTCTGTCAGTGATGCAGAAGCTTATTTACTAATGAATGTTAATGTTGGTCTGTTGTTTCATGAAAATTCAGTTATGATTGACTGGCTATATAGTATATGCAATAGACATCTATTCACTATTGCATATAATTTCGGAATAAATCAACAGACATTATAAAAATACTATGCTAATAATACACTTTTTAAATACAATCCAGATATAGGTTATGTGAAGAATGTGAGGTGTTCCCTGCACCATTGGCACTAATAAAACTTGCTCAATCATCAATGCAAAAAGCCAATGATCATGCATCAAGTGAGTGCCCATACAGGGGCTTACATACTGTACTTGGTTAAGTACATGGGCACCTGTCTGTTTTTTGTAGCATTTGGAAGGCATCTGCAGAAAATTAATCTACATGTGCATCATTTGTATTTGAGTGAATGAATCAAGTTACACCAAGAGTCTGTGACAGATAATCTCCTACAAAATGCTATTGTATGCTGATTGGCTAGTTCCTGCACCATTCCACCAATCAGAGCTCAATTTACAGTTACTATGACAATGCATCATGAACAAGCAGCAATGGCCATGAAGCAACGGTTATCTATTTCTGCATGTTTACATATTATTAGCGAAATACTATGGAAGGAAATATTGAGGCACAAATAAAATGGCTAAAGCATCCTTTTCCAACATGATATACTCAAAGGGCACACTGCTGCTAACTCAGGGTAAAACAGTTGAGGCTGTAGTGTCAACACAGTTCATTCACTGTATTCCATTATATTGAAGTATCTTTGACTTCATAGATCTTTGTGGATTTCCTGTTGTTAAATCTCTTATATACCATATTAATATCTAGAAAATAGTTTTATGATTAATTAATTATTAAACAAATATAATTAATCTCACATTATATCAACATTAATATATATGAACATGTGCATATTATTTATCATAATATGCACGAGTTACAACTTCAACAGCAAGCTCAATAGCTGTATAGTGATGTAAAACAATAAATGGTCATTAGATTCTAGAAATGTATGATGTATATAAAATTATAATCAAGATTTGTAAAGAGAACAGCATAATCCATTACATTCTGGGTTTTACTGTGACAATAGCCTGTTTATTGATAATGTCATATGACCATGAAACATTCTGATTAATTCTGTATTCTGCCAATTTTGTCATCTTCTGTTAAAATATAGCACGTTTCTTCTCTATGTTTCTGAGTGTTCTGATGGTACTTTTTTAGAACACTGTGCAATCCAATTCCTGCCTATGTTTGTGGGAGATATTTCTTTATACAGTCATTTTATACAGACATCAAACATTTGACCCGTACTTAGACTAAATAACTCAACTCTATATTTTCTACATACTCCTAGGAGAGATAAGGAGGTTTAGATTAATGGAGACTAATATCAATTAGAGGCATTTTATTTATAGGAATGACAATCCTTTAGTAAAATGTTGGTATTCTTCCAAGTTTTGATGCATTGGCTATGCTAATTCATTATACTGTAATATATTTGGCTATTGGTGTCTGCATATTCCATATCTAAATTAAAATCACTCCTAAATTATTTAATTATTTATTTTACAGTACAGAATATTATAATATGCATCAGTTCTTCTAATTACAGGTATAAAGAGGTGTCAAAGAAGATATCCAGATGATAATTTCTATGAGAGTGACACCCTAAAGTAACCAGTTTCTCTAAAGTATCCTCAACCATGGATACTGGACAAGGAAACATGGCAGCATTCTACTTCCACAAATGGTCAACATTTGTTGTGATGTATGTTGGTTACACACTGATTGTACTCAATAGGAAATCATTCACGTTTGCTATGCCAGCTATTATGAATGATCTGCACTTGAACAAAGATGATCTTGGTAAGTATGAGGCTGTAAATATTTTAGAAAAGTTCAGAATTTAGCCGTACAGTACTTTTAATTCATACGCAGAATGGTGTATTACAACAGTAGTTCCTTATGATAAGAATTTATGTGATCATTTTAATGAAATGAGGAGATTTTTCACACATTTAGTTTTAATAGTTAGAGGCCATCCATAATTATCAGCGTTTTCACTCGTGTATAAAACATACTTTTTTGACACGACCTCCCTAAATACTAATAGATGATAATAGTACCAATATTACTTATTACTACCATTACCTGTTCCATAGTGTGATAACGACTGAGTGAGCAATTAATGGGACATCATTTTTCAATATTTAAAGCATATGTTATTGTCATACCCCCCCCCCCCCGAATGTACTTTATATGCTTGCGCGCAATTATATCTCGTATAACATCTAAAAATTCTTGTGAATGAAAAGCTCTGAAAAGGATATTTTAGAGATAACATTCTTTAGTACCATAGTATTAGTAATAATTGATCAATTATGAATTACCAGATATTTGTACAATTCACTGAGAAAATTTCATTCACTGTGATCCCATTTAAAAAGCTCTTGTTATGAGCTAGTGATTGCCTCTCCAGCATCAATCATCTTTCTCCTTTATATCTCATACACACAGAGAAAGAATTACTCCTTTACTCCAGCCTTGTGGAAATAACAATTGTATATTTTTAATATGTAAACAAGTTGTGTTATGACAGTTATAACTTATATAAGTTGTAGACATTAATACTTTTAAATTTGTTATGCCCTGATTCTGAATGACTCAATCAAATTTAGTTTATATTGTTTCACCTGTTTGTTTTTATCACTTTATTTTAAACTATTTAGACCTACATATGTTCTGTAATTAACTCCATAGCCAGATAATGACTACAGTTGACCACAAGCCTCACAAACAACACTTAAACAAGTGGAAAAGATCTGGAATTTATATTTAGGGTCAATTCTGGAATTGGAATTTATCATATCATGTCAACCAAATTAATTTACCATTTAACTTTTCCTTTAATAAAAAATAAGCAATAACATTATTTACCCCAAATGGTGTTTTTCCTTTTGGCAGTTTTTTCAGCTTCATGTTTCTACTCCTATTTCATAATTGGCCAGATATGGAGTCTGTTCAATTCCAGAATGTATTATTTTTTTGTTTTCCTGTTCCAGGTTTAATTGCCAGTAGTCAGAACCTGGCATATGCCATGAGTAAATTTCTTGGTGGTATAGTGTCGGATGCTGTCAGTTCAAAAGTATTATTCTCTAGTGGCCTCGCACTAGCTGGCATCTTCACAGCAGCGTTCACAGGTAAATATCGTTTTATGGTAAATACAGCTGGTTACAGTCATGAACTGGTCATCTGTCATTCTACTTATTTCATCACTCCCCTGTTTTATGAAATGTTACCCCCCCCCCCCCCTTCCAGACTAGCAGGAAACATGTTTGGCTTTGTTATGTTTCGGTATTATGTATTTAGCAGCTGTTTTACACATGAAGGTATTGTCATCCATTTGCTGTAGCAGGCAACCCCCCCCCATGTATTCAGAACTGGTTGTTCACATCCTATGATGTCTTATATGAGAGACACTAAAAGGATACAATACTATTACTAGTAGATGACCTATTATGTGATTCAGTCCTACTGATTCCTCGCTGAACTGTAAGATAATTTAGAAATGAGATGGATTGAGTGAAAATTGTTAATATTTGGGTTACAGATACAGAGTAAACTCACCTTAAGGAATCCCACATTGGTAGATGAGCTTGAAATAGGAATCAGACAGTCTTTTAAGTTGACATCAGCTTTCTCTCCAACTCTCGTATCAGGGATATTTGGTAGCATGTTGATGCATATCAAATTGGAGGGTCACAGTTGCAAATTATAATTAGCATCCTGAAGAATAATCACATTTCACTCATTTTCATCATATTAACCCCCAGCTGCTATATGATGAATGATAGAGCCTCAAATGAAAGGCCATATGATTGTCTGTATTAAACGTCTCAAATTATGTGTGTAGAGTATACAGATTGACTAGATACACAGTTATAGTTCATAATATATTAATGGGGGTTTTCTCTGGATTTCCCATTTGTGATGATGTGGTCATTTAGTATAAAATAAACTCCTTAATGTATACAACCACTGTATTGCTGATCCTGTCAAGACCACCAGTAACACGGAGGATTGTAAAATATAGTGATGTTCTTAAAACTAAAAAATGCAAAAGTTTATTTATATCATATTTTTTTAACCATTGTTAAAACTATTACTTAATTGTGTAAAAATACAGTAAAATATTATTATCAATATAGAAATTAATTAAATAGCATTTCAGTTTTTAACATCCCATAATAAAATTAATTAGCATAAGTCACCACTCATTTAAGTATCACTTAATATTTATTTACAGCCAATTATATGATAGATTTCATGCTTACAAAATAAACAACACAAAATGGATTTTTTTTAAATAGTCAACTTAGACAGCATAAACAAATAAATTGGATAATCAAACCTTCTTTCTAATTCAACATTTTCTCATTATGATCAGTGTACTAGAATGACCCAGATCTTTATTGTTAATAATGTGCTTACATGATATATGAATGTTAATTATGTTTCAATAAAGATATTCATTATTTAGCAGACTAGTTTTTATTGATATTATTTATATTGCAGGATTTCAGACCGTTTCAGCCTTTGCAGTCCTTTGGTTTATGCAGGGTTTTGTCCAGGGCGGTTCATGGCCAGCTTGTGCCAAAGTACTCAGAAGGGTAATTTACTGCTTATTCATTCAGTACAATCATCTCGATTGTTAAATTTAAACTCGTGCTGAGATAACAAACATTTGGTTGCTATTGTTAACAAATGCTCAGTGATAAAATATAGTTACCTTATAGCATTACACTGTCTAACAAAAGTGTACTTCTTTCTATGATAATGAAATCATATACAAAGATATATAACAAATACAGACATAGTTTATTCATACCTAGTGGCATTTGTAATTATTTGTCTGCTTCTTTCTATAAAGAAATCCCCCCACAAAATGGCTATTTTTATTACCAACATTAATGTGGCCATGTAATGTTTACTATTATACTTTGTGAGTAATAATAAGGCCTTGTGTAAGTTACCTTGAAGTGTAATGTATTACTTTATTGTCCTATTCTTGTGTATTTCAGAAGGCAATGGAAATGTTTATATTTGTATCTATTAATATTACTGCTATATTTTCATTGCCCAGATTTGGTTTATATATTATAAATGTTTAATCAAATTCTGTAATACAGTCTACAAAGTCAAAATCACATAACCATCTTTATTTGGGAGAGTTTGTTGAACTAAAACTTACTACTTGAGCTACCCTAGACATGGCAACACAAGAAGATGTACTGTTGATTTGTAAATGCCATAAAAAAACTCTTGTATTATATATATAGGTATTATATAGTTGTTTCATTCAGTGCATAAATCAGAAGTCATCCGAGTAATCAAAGAGAATAGAAAATATATACTATCTATCCAATATGGGTTGTTGTTGATATCTTTGTCACACAGTATCTGACACAAACACTTGTTAACTAACTTTATAAACTACTGATCCTTGTCTGTTAATTGCAATAGACTATATAGACGAGGGATTATGGTTTTGAAGTGTGTGATTGTATCATTGCTATCATACCACAATTTAATAGTTAATGTGAAAGTTTGTAATTAGTGATCACTGGAAGATCATTAAGTGACTTCACTAGCTTTTTATACTATTATATTGTGATATAATGTAGCCCGATATACATAATAGAGATTATTTTTAGTGTTTGTATAGTTTACATATTGATAGGGTGATGCATTTTATTAATACATGTAAGGATCGTCCTATATTAATTTAAACAACTTAAAACATAAAAGGTATCTCATATAGTTTGTATTTGAAGTAGAACACTCCTAATAATAATATTAATAAATTAAAAACTTAACTCTGCTTCATTCCTATTGATGGTTTTATTATTGTATAAATAAGTGAGTAGCTTTAGGCTCGTTTAATAATGTCATATAGACAATACAATTAAGGTAATAGCCCATGATCTCCTTCAGTCATAATGTGAACACTTCCATGACCTAATAGCTAGCATGGCCACAGATCTACAGTACCTGGGTTCAAACCCTGGCTCGGCTATGTCAGAAGAGTGTTTAATCTTTCGCTTAGCTTCATTATCGTTGTAGGTCACTCAGTCCATTTAGTTTATCATGGGAACAAAAGTAGCCATAAAGCTGCATCATTTATATTTTTACTTAAGTCATAACAAACAACGTTTGAACTTTTTCAATTATTTGGTGATAGTAATCATAATAAAATGTAATATTTCAATTACTGTTACATTTCTTTCTATTATTATTACATGGAAAAGTGTAATCATTTGTGTTACATATTAACAGTGTTGTTTGTAGGATACATTTTTGTGAGGTTCCCGCAATATTTTAACATATGACACAAAAAACAAAAATCCAAGGAAACTACAGAGTGCAGAATAAGATGCCATCACATAATATTGTAATGTGATATGCATTAACAGTCGTCTCCCCATCACCATCATTTTTACTCCTGAATTGTTGTCGTGCCAATAATGTTTACCAAATGCCCACATTGGCTAACTACTAGAAGTAACACTAATATTACTATTAACCCAGGCCCTGGTTATAACAATAATGATGAATAAATGTTAAGTGTAAACATTCCAAATAATTATTAATTGACTTCAGCCAATTTTGGAAATTATTAGACATGTATCTAAAAATTAAGGTTCATGTACTGAGCTGTTGGAAGGTGTGTGTGTTTGTATGCCATATGTATATGGTATGGTGCATGTGTTTGTGTGTGTGTGTTTTGACAAAATGTTTGTGCGTGCGTGTATATATGTAAATGAGGTATGGTCACAATGGTGTATTCTTGTATTTATTTAATGTTTTTCTCCAGATTACATTTCAAGAGAAGACTTCCAAACGAAGCTACATTTCTTTTTTATTCATTCAGGAATTGTCTCGCAATGCGTTGAATCTAGCAAAAACTACATACTTTAATACTAAAGGGATGACTACCATGTTATGTTACAGTGGAACACACCGGAGCAGTTTGGCACTTTGTGGAGCATTCTGTCATCGTCCATGAACTTAGCGTGTACTGTTGGACCGCTGCTAGCAACATTCCTCTGTAGCTTCCTTCACTGGCATGTTACCATGCAGACATTTGGTATGTTGCTATGGTACTTGTTGTCATTGGTAACCAGTTGTGTATGCGTGTATGTGCGGAAGACTGCAACCACACGCGAGTCATCTGCCCGTCTATTTCTCTTCTTTTTCCGAAGCATCTCTTCCAGAAGGCTCCTTTCTTTCAGCTTGGCTCCGGAGTATGGTGTAATCATGTTTGTTTCAGCTCAGTTTTGGAGCAGGGTGCAGTTTGTTTTATTTCCCACATTTTGTAGTCATTAGAATGAGATCGTGTTGCTGCTGTTCAGCTTTTTTGTCACAGTGTTTGGTCCTGGTGTCAATCAGTCAGTTGATCTGTGTCCTAAGGTCTTGTTTGCACACAGTGTAACTATTATTGCAGTTGTTGCTGTGGTTGACTTTTGTTCTCTTTCATATCATGTTTGATTTTAATTTGCTCATCAGCAAAGTCAGTCGTTAGCAGCTACAACCAGAAATACACCATCCTTGTATCAGAACGTGGTATAATGTTGGCTCTCTTTGTGTGTATGTTTGTGTAAAGCCATATTTGTACATATTTGCTCTCCATGTCAGATATTATCATTATCTCCATATTTTGGTACACGTAAACACCTGTTCATGTCATGTTCTTTTACTTCCGTCATAACGTTGTTGGCATATTCTATTTTTGGTTGGTTACAGTGGTTTCCACCAACAGTGTTTGGCATGTGGTATGCCATACTAAACACCACAATGAACCTGGCTTGTTGTCTCGGGCCTATCCTCACTCTTTATGTTATACAGTTGTACGATTGGCGAGCCAGTATGACCACTTATGGTAGGTGGCAGCACGGGCTAATCGATTGTGGGTTCCGGAAGGTTGAACCATGCTACTTCTTAAAAACAATATCTAATCACACTCCGCCACAATAATAACTCCTTGTTTGTCGTGTGTATCTATCCCAGCCAAACTCCTCCACAAGCTGTTTAATAATCTTCTCTGTGTTTATTTGGTTTGATGTATACCTTTGTACATAACATCCCATTGTCTGATTTCCTTTGTGTCTCATTTGTCTCCTTTTTGTATGATTTATGGTCGTGAAATACCTACGCGCCTTCAAATCTTCCTAATCTTTTCTCACCTAAATTTGTAACTGCCTTTGTTGATTACATAACTACGTTTAGGTACATTGAGATAGAGTCTACCTCGCTATGCTTGCTTTCCTTTAAACATCATGTTAATGTATATTGTTATTAGGCTGATTCTAGTATTAAGTTATAGTTACTTATTAAAACTCTCTTTTTATGCTAAATAATTGAGTTTTCTTTGGGCTGTTGTTGTTGTTTTTCTTGATGTTGTTCTTGTTTATATATGTTGTCTTCTAACTGATTTGGTACTTCGCTGATGTGTGTTCTCTAACTCTGTGTGTTTCGTTTTAAGCCTATTCGTTCTTTAATATAAAATAATTGTAATACTGCAAAGTTCATTTTAGATCTGATCAGCAATAAAACTGACGTAAATGAATTTGTTTTCTTCTAGGATTATTTTCCGTTATTGTCGCTATTGTTGCCTATATGGTGATGATCGACTCACCGACTGACGTCGGCTTTGACAATATGACAGATTCCAAAGAAAAAGGTACTTCTCCTAAAGCTGTCTTTAAGCACATGATTGTTACTTTAAATAGTTTAGACTCATCTTATCATGAACTACATGATAATGAAATACTCCAGGTGATAGACTAAATTTAGCTAGCTAAATGGTGAATACTGAAGTAATTTTGGCAATGAAGTTATGAATACTGAAGTATTTAAAATTGTTGAACTCAGAGTATTGAGATAGTTCAAGTTGTAGGTAGTAATAGTATATTCATGCTAACAATTCTGAAAAGTTAATTTTTAAGTGTAATATATCTCAATGGGAGCACAAAGATTGTTGAAGTATCACCAGTACATAGTAAATAAGTATTTAGGGCCTATTATATGGTGAATTAGTATTGATTGAAGTAGAATTCCTCCAGCATATTATTGTGAACATAAATATTAAATTTTTTGTTAACATTTTACACGATCAGGTAAAACTCGTAGCAGTAGAGGCCGTGGTACATGGCAAGATATGTTGAAGTCGCCATTTATGTGGCTCATCAGTACCAGTTATTTGGTTGTGTACATGACAAGGACAGCTGCACTCGACTGGGCACAGCTGTTCCTCATACAGGAAGCTGGTCAGTCAGAATTTACAGGTAAACGTGATTCGGGTAGCATGGTTGCCTAATTTTAGGGTTTAAAAACTGTAAATAGATTATGCATTTCTAGCCTCATCTGGTAACATTTGTCATAATGTATAGCCTGCTACCATATATACTCGTGTATAAGTAAATTTTTTGGGTAGGGAAAGGGAGTTCTCAGAAGCAACTCAACTTATACGTGTGTCATATTTCCTACCAGCTGAAGGAAAGATGTTTTCGGTCATCCTTGACACACAACACTATAGGATTTAACCCAATAAGAGCCAGAGTCAGAATAAAATCATCACATCACTGCCTACTAATCCATTATTATGCAATAAATAACACTTAATTTTCACAAATTGTTATTTGGATTTCACAAACATGCAGCGTTTTATGTAATAATACTTGATAGTGATGCGCTGTTACCTCCCAGTACCTCCAGGTGTGCTGCAAAACAACAAATTAATAACACTTGCCAATTGAACTTACAATTAGCTATGTTTGTGTGAGCCACAGTTGGAACAAAATTGACACATATCTTCCTACTAGTCTTATTCAATAAATTACTATTTATTTTTACCATAGTTTTATTTGGATCTGACAAACATCCAGTCTTAATATGATAATACTTGATAGTGATGAGCTGTCAACTACCGGTACTGACAGATGATTAGTGATAATATAAGAATCACTGTTCACATTGCAAACTTTGCTTGCCACTTGCTGTGATACAATTAATTAATAATGCTTGCCCGTTAAATTAACAATCGGGCGGGTTTGATGTGACAAGTTTGTTTATTAGTTAAATATAACATCAAAGGAAATCTGTGTGTGTGTGTGTGTGTGTGTCTCACTGACAGTGAAGAAATTGATACTGATATATTTTTACAATGCACTTTTCATGAATGATGACAATGATTTGGATTTTGAGGGATTTTAAGCCAATACTTAACCTTGACTTATACAGTGAGCATATGCCTGGGGAAAGAATTACAGGGTCAAAATTTACCTTGACTTATCTGCCGGGTATATACAGTACGTTAAACCTCAATTGACAATATTCACAGCGCATGCACAGAGAGTAATATTAGCATGTTGCAGACTGATATCAATTTGATGATGTGTTTGTGTATGTGTGTGTGTATCTCCCATATAGACGTCTTATGTCAGTCATTTTGCACAAGTGGCTTGAGATCACAGCCCACAACCGTAGTGTTACTGACTGCTGCCAGATGTCGCACTAGTTGTGAATATTATCTATTGCTATATACCAATCATATGTATTTTCCAGCATTTGGGTTTTGAATGCGGCTTACATGTGTGTTTCTGGGATTTTACTCTGAGGAGTCATCTCTCGGTCATATGTGCCTGGTCTGACCAGTGCCAATCCATCTAGTGACTCCGATGTTTGGGTAATATTTTAACTGGTTAGTCTGAGAATTGAGTGGGGGAGGTGGAATGATAGTACTTTGCTTAGAGCATTGTGTTGCAAACCTTCGGGTTGTCAGTTTGAATCAGACTCAAAATTGTGTTTGTTGGATGTTTCGCTAGGGTTCGCTCAAGAGACATATATTCGGAGTGTCAGCATCACTGCCACTCACTTACTGAGTTACTCAATGGTAATCATTTCAAATAGTTGATATAACATTATCGTATTTGTCAGTTTATATCTTGATGTAAGCTTTGCTGTTTTGAGTTTGTTATATCCAAGTGAATTATAAGCAAAACTGCCATTTAACAGAGTATATTATCACATTACAACAGATATTGTTTTTATAAATTTGTTAAACACCAATCATGATGATTCATGACTCCCATATATACATATGGTGATGTGATTTCTCTTTTCCAGGCAGTAGTTTTATCAGTGCCTTAGAGACTGGAGGTTTTGTTGGAGCCATAGCTGCTGGATTTCTTGGTGACAAACTCGTCGCTATGGTGAGTAAATAAACACATGGCGTCTGTGGTATGATTTTATATACCGGTACTCAATTATTTGATGATAGTATGTTTGATATTTTTTACAATTATCATCTTGTGTTTGGTGATTATATAAAATAATTTCAGCATTCATTATACTAATATTTATATCAAAGCAGACAAGTAGATAAATGGAAGTGTGACAATTTAAGGAAAGAGAGCTACTTCATAGAAAATAAACAAAAAAGACATTATGTGATATAGTTATGACTAATACAAAATCAAGATGTTACGATTTAAAAGAAGCATCTGCTTGGTAGCTTTTATGGATAAAATTGTTGTTTAGTTTGTTATTTACTTCTGATGGAAGAGCAACTGAGTAGCAGTTAGTTTAACAATTTCAGATATTCCTTCAGTCTATACGTGTTGAGTTTTTTTGTATATTGTCTGTGGTGTTTTTGTTACAGAGCAGACGAAATGATATTCGTGGCACGCCTCGTATGCTGGTTGCTGTTGGTTTTCTCGTTGTCTGTACTATCAGCATTCATTGTCTCATATTTACGATAGGACCTCATACACCGCAGGTTAGTGATGTTATATGATTGTAGAAAATTTAACCTTTTTTCTATTAAAGTACCGTATTAAAGATGCATGTGGTACATGTGGCATACCATCAAGCACCACCGTGGTTGAGTGCATGTGGTATAACTTTAAATTATGTTCATCTGCTACCTAGTTGCTGTTAAGCCGTTACTTGTAACCGCCTTTTTGGCCTCATGGGTAGAGCATAAGACTATTTACCTATGACTACGGTCATTATGTGCAGAAGGTCGCAGGTTTTCGCCTCGGCCATGGCACTATAGTAGGGGGAGTTTTCCATCCAGCCAGGTAACTGGCAAAGTTTTATCCACCGAGCATGCCATATATTGTAAAGTTATTTAGAATTAGTCTCCTTGCGAAAGCTATAAATTACAGACCATATGTATCTCCCTCGTTTGAGGTTACCAGCCACGTTAAAAACTGCCATTTCGGCCATTACTATTATTATGAAAAGTAAGTATTTTATATTGAGGACCTATCAGATTGTCCAAATAATATAATTCCTTGATGAATCATCCAGATGTTTCATTCATGATTTGTTATTCTCTAAATCAGTGCCTTTTTCAGCAACCAATGTATCTCTCTCTATCTCTTTCACACACACACACACACACACACACGCATGCATGCATGCACAGACACAGAGAAAGATAGATCAAAATTTATTGATAATTTCCATGTTCTTTAACAAGATCAGATGAGATTTTTTTTCATTTCAGTTGTGGATCACTTTTGTTGGGTTTTTTCTTGGTTTTGGTCTCTATGGTCCGGTGTCTCTATATGGTGTCATGGCTATAGAGGCAGCACCAACACATCTCTCTGGAACATCACATGCTATTGTGGCCCTCTCAGCAAACAGTAAGACTATCTCTTATTATCGCTGTATGATTTCAATATGCTTTGTGCTGTTTCTGCACTTCACTTTGTGATCAGAAATTCTTTCCTCACCAAAAACAGAATCAGTCAGTTGACTGAAAATGTGCATGTTCACAAATTTTAGTTTACGATTGATTACAAAATAGTGATTGTTTTTGTATTTGTATGTGCAATGAATTTCTTGTAATAAAAATGAGACATTATGCAAATACTAAAAAATTTATATTTAGGGGTAGACATTTGTTATTTTATCTTGATGATTTAATGGCTGCTGTTATTAGAGTTAAGTAATTAATAACTTATTATCAGTGATAGATGATCAAATTAATCCTTTTTTAGATAATTTTCGTGCTCTTTTCAGTTGGTGCCATTTTGGCTGGATTACCACTCAGTATCATGGCAAACTACTTCAACTGGAAGGGATCATTTATTTTGTTGGAAGCCCTTCTGATTGTCATGCTGGTGGTTAAAATGGCAACACGGAATCTTGAATACAAAATGGTCCCTATTAAGAAGAAACTCCAATAATAAGTTAAGGAACATGTCACTTTGACAAAATTACTGATCATCTATTGATATGTAGTTTATATACAGGTCACCTCAGGACAGTTTATATCCATCTTGATTTGCGCTACCTAACAGCATCGTTAATTGTTCTTTTAAACGTTACTGAGTGAAATATATTCTGTAAGGTTTGTTGGCTTTTTCCTTCAACATACAATTGTTTACTTATTACAACTAATAATCATGTTTTGGTGTTTCTTTTAAAGATTTTTTTGTCTAGTTTAGGTAATTTCTTTAGCCATTTGTTGTGATGCTATGTTGACATCAGTGATCTCTGAGATGAATGCCATTTTAAGTATATCCCGTTATTATTTGATGTTTTTCATTTCATGTATTTCAAAGTCAACATCTGTGTTAATTGTTGTCCAGGTTTATTTTGTATGACTCCATCTATAATTTGGTCATTTATGTCTATTGTTTTCACTGAATGAGTGAAATCAGATGTTGTATCAGTATTGAGTTCACTCATTTCAGCTTCTTTCTAATGCACTGATTTTTTCCTCATCTTATATTATTACTGAAACATCAGTATTGTAATGAGCACAGATACAAAAAATAACAAATGTATTCAAAATCAGATAATACATAATTTAAAACAAAACAAATTCCCTTTTGGAGGGTGGGGGGGCCTACCATCTATGATAGTCATTTGTTATTGGATGCCACAGATGGATCCATACGAGTGGAACTCTAGCTTAACATACCACCTTTATTAAAAACCAGGTGGCACTAGTTGCTCCAGTGTTTTCATTAAAACCGCATAACCTCCATTGTATGATAACCTTTGTTAATCCGATTTGGTTCCAAGGATGATTTTTCTGGATGTAGCTTTTCGTCTAATTGTTGTTTACAATTTGTGCTATGGAGTTTTATATTCAAGTTTTCACTAATATAGAGAGGACGTTCTCCTCGGAAATTAATAGTCCAGATACACTAAAGATGTCGGGCTGCTGATGCAAATGTTTCGCTTCATCATCTCATTTCTCTGCCTATCTTTGTTTTGGTGATAATATCCCAGATATCCCAGCATGCCTTGGTTCTGGGGGCCTCTGTGGTCTAACTGGTAGGGTGTTGAATCACAGATAACTACCACCTAAGTTCAAATATCGATGTGGGTATATCTGAAGTGTTTCATTTAGCTTACAAAAATTGCCATAAAACATCATCATCAATTCATAGTAAATCACCTTTCACTGGGAATATCAAATGAGTCACTGATTATGTGATATGGCTGATGTTATTGATAGTGATGATAGTAACATGATAGTAGTGATTTATTTGGGGGTATAGTTGAAGCATTGTAGATAAAGGTGATAGAAATGAGCACAGATGTGTTGGTCAGTTTGAAGTTATCAATAATATAATTCAAAGAATATGTGTAGATCCCATTCTGCTGGGCTTCAGTTTTTTTTTTTACCTTTTCGTGTGTGTGTGTATTAATATTATGTATTTGATTTTATAGTATAATTGTGATGACTCGTACAACTGTTGTATTTGTAGTAGGGTCTCACTGGAGTTGTACTGAGAGTTGTATGTTATCTGCAGAGTATGAAGTGATGTCATTGTGCAAGATATATTTCACTTTAGGATAATTATAATATAGTATAATATATTGATCTCTGGTTATAGTTCAAATGATTATTAATTTGATTGTAAAGCAGCAATGTTTCTGTAAATTCTTGAATGTTATGATACAGAAATTCAAGTTATGTGCAACATGTCCTGGAATAATTATTCTTTTGAATAAAAATTATCCTGTGTGATATACTTTACAATAGCTTGTTGACTCACTGTCTGACTGACTGTCCACATAATTTAGTTATAAAATATTCTCCTTCTCTGGTATTTATGCTATGAGCTGACCAGACACTATTTGTTTTAAATGAATGTAAATTTGATAACAATATGATTTTTCTCAGAATTTATTCATTGAGATTCAGCTCCCATCAATGTTTTTACTGTGTGGAAGGGGAAAGTATCTGATTTTCACACTACATGCAAATGAAAGTAAGGTTTTGGGATGGGAAGTGTTAAGCATTGTCACGAATAACAGCTATAGAACTCTCGTCCACCAGTTGTAGCTCTTAAATTCTTGTAAAATAGCTGAAGAAGTGTGTTTAGGAAGAAAAAGTAGCGTATATTTTTAATGAGTTAAATGATACAACCAGAGATGACTATAAACAGATGTCAAGTAAGCTAAATTGTGATTTAAAAGCCATATCAATCTATATCAGTTAATCTGTAAAATTAGGTAATATGTATATTAGCCGACATATTCAGGTAATCTGTTTATTACCTGAAAAACTTGACACATATTACCTGACTATAGAGATTAACATGTACATATTTGCTGATCACGTACTTTGCAACAAATTTGGACAAAAACATTATCTAGTTGGTCACATTATATATAGGGAAAAATGTACGTCAAACTCCAGATAAACTTCTGTAAAATTGTTGACTTAATATTGCTCTTTATACAAAGTTTTGTGCTGACACGCCAGATATTCATGATTTCATATAGTATTACTAAACGCAGTATTGGTGTTGCAGCAGACCAGATTGTAAATTACATCCCAAATTTGAAACATGATGTACCAGTATTTCTCCTCTTATATGTTCTTGACATACTAACTTGTTATTTATATGGGATTGACAAATTATATCATCATGTATGAATTGTTTATCAACCAAGTGTCTGTTGTGTTCTTGTTAATTGATATTTATTTGCTGTGTTTATTAGTAAGACTAATTTATTTTATTTTTAAACAACTGGCTTACATTTTCACACATTATACCAATGTGTGTCTGTGTGATCAAAACGACCTTCCTTTCACTTTGTTGTGTGTTTATCGTGTCGATAAATGAATTGTTTTCACCGGAATAAAGTTACATCACTTATTTATTTTGTTTTCTAAACAACAGGTTGTACAAAACATTATTGGCAACATCATTCAAAATGATGCCTCTTCAGTTGTCAAACTTTTATTCATATTTAAGGGGGATATACATGATCACATGACTTAGCTATGCTCTGTTTACGCGGATCTGTGCTTTATTTTATCAAAATAGATGGGTAAGGCCTCTCGTTGTGGTTCTATGTATTTCATGGTAAATTTTTATTTTAAAAATCATACTACATCAGCTGAAACATAATATGTTTGCTGTTTATGATGAAATATTGACGATTTATGTTGATAGTTTCCACTTACAGTTTCTTAAGATGTTTTGATATACAGGGGATTTCTAGTAAATCCAAACTTGCATATTAAACAAAAAATCGTTAACCAGAAATTTATAACAGCACATAACAGAAATATTGATCAAGAGGAAGAAAAATCTTTTGTTTTTTTACGGCTTGGTAGCAAACTTGATATACGGAGATGATTTTTGCAAATACAATTTGACTTAATTAATGGTACTCGCTCCGAAATGTTATGAATTATCAATTTAAAGCAATTCTGCTTGTGATTAACCTAATTTATTGTGGCTCATTTCGTGAAATTTCTGCTCCGACATCTCATGAACTCTACGTTCTGCATCCTTTAGAATGACTATGATAATAGCCAGCTAGGGTCATAAGTAAATCTGTGATAGAAGTGTTGAGGAGTTAGTATCTATTATGCTCGTCCTTGGTACTAGTTACACACATGAGTTGTTAGGTCAAGGACGACGTCTAGGTTTGGATCAAATAACACAGAAGAATGGCACAGAGACATTAATTGATTATTTTCAACAATTTCCTTTGTTCCCTACCTCAAATAAAAAATTATAATACAAATAAAAAGTTGGTGTGGCTAGCACAATTCAAAGAACATCAGCCCTATTGGCTATAGATCTACATATTATATATACAGAATAGAATTTTTTGTAAGCTCTATCCGTCTTGCTAGATATGGTTTACTTTGTTAACATAATTTAATTCTCTATACAACATAATAACAGCAATTTTTATCATGATGTAGTTTTCTGACATTCTTGAAGTGAAATACGAGAAAAATGCTCTGTGATAAGCAGATGCTACATAGCTATATTGTAGCTGATGAAGACTAAAAACAAACACACTTGGAAAAAACACTCATATCTACAGTGTATACAAACCTACTTTTGTCTTCATCAGAATAACTAAGACGTAATCAAAGCTAAAACTCTTGTCATCAGAGAAATAAATTCTATTTTATTAAAACTGTTCTCACTATCTGGACACAATGAAGAAACATCGGTAATGATATACAGCGACAGTGTATTACATGCACATCAAAGGTCAGACATATCAATGTACCGAACATTGGATAAAAGATCACATTAGCCTATTTGGATAATGGTGTCAGTGGATTATATTAGCATTGTTTAAGAAGATGAAAACCTACCACAAATAATAATCATAGTTTCTCTCAACTGTCTCGGAATATTACTGGGAGGAAAAATAGGTCAACTTTACTTCCGATTGAGATAGAATGATGAACACAAAATGATAGAGAACTGATGAAAATAAGCAATGATAACCTTAAAATTGTGCTGCCAATGTTAGTAATGATAAATATCATGTTAACTAAAAAATTACATCACTCAAATTATAGTTATTGCCCATAAATAAAGAAGCTAAACGTTCTATTACTTCGTTGGTTGTCTTGACTGTAATGTATCTGGAACTTTACATAAACAAATTTGATACGATGTGTTTGTTTAATGAATTGATGGAGACAACAGAACAAGAGAAATGAATAAATTAAGAGAGTAACCTGCAGCCAATTGGCATAAAACAGTCAGCTAGTAGCTCAATTTAGTATTAGTCACACACACGCACACACTTGCAGAGAATGAGAGAACTTCAAACATGAATATTGTATTATTCAGGTGAGCAAGTTGTATTTTAAGACATCCCAGTACATTGCTATATACAGTATGATACAGCACAAAACACATCATCTCTCATCAGTTCCAGTTTAAAATAGAATTAGGCAAAAGGTTCTTCTAAAAATGCTTTTACTTAAAAACTAATTCCAGCACTTAAACATTCCTTCACCAAGACATTGCAACAATACTAATTGACCATCCTAGCTACGAAATCAGGCTAAAACCTTCTATAACCTCTTCCTCCCCAGCCTCTGTTACCACCACGGTTACCAAATCCACGGCCTCGACCACGACCCCTCGTACCTGAGTAAACAGGAAACAGAGAGCATTATAAATAATAGGATGGAAAGATCACACAAGTATTTAATGGTATTCATAGTAATATAACATTTTCATTTCACACAAACTTTATATTAAGAGTGTGGAATTATTTTGGAATTTGTGTTGTAATTGGAAAAAATTAACTCTTATTAACAATAAAACTGGCGTTGTTGATATCTGTTAGAGCTGACAGTATCTAGAACCTATTCTAACACAAAGGGGAATCAATGATAGAATACTGACAACAAGTATAGAAAAGTTTTATTGTTGGGATGACAATGGAACACAGCAGAAAAGTAAAACAGACTAAAGTTTTATTGTTGGGAGAATATAACAAGTGACTATAGTTAGCATTCATTGTTTGATTTAGTAGACTTCTTTAACTCAAACACTGGTTACACCTTGGAATTATGGGCAAAGGTGACTTCCCTGAGAAACATCCGATAAATAGAGAGAATCGAAGCCATGACCTGGAGGTTTGCAGCACAATGCTCTAACTACTGTGCCATTGGAGGCCCATAATACATTCAATGTCATAAATCGAGGATATTATTGGACAAGTGGAGACACATACTTCCTATTTAGTGGATGACTGAATTAATGATAAATGTTATCCTTTAGCCAAAATAAATGCCTAGTGAGCATTCACAAAGGTTCATCAGCTGATGTAAACACTAATTAACAAACAGAATATGGGGGAGCTCCCTCTTCGGTTTTAAAAATGTGGGGGATTTTAATGTAACATGGGCACTTAGCATGAAAACTATTTAGGGAAATGCGCGTATATCCCCAGGAATATTTGAACTGAAAATTATGACATTTGCATCCTATTTGAGGTATTTGTACGCAAGACTAATTTTTATATATTCTACGAGCTTTCTTCTCCTTCCACATATTTACAGCTAACTCATAGTCAAAGTCAGCTACAGAACATTTTGATGTTTTAATTGTCATCAACACATTGAGGTGCTTTACTTTTAATTTATTCATACAACTTGTCTTGGTGGAGTTTTGGCAACTAAACCTACCCTCGCCTTCAGCAGTCTGGTATGGAATTATTAAAGCTAATGTGATGGCGAGACCATTAATGCGCACAACATTTACAATATTGCATCATGGGATTTTATTCTGTGCCATGTGGTGCCCAGGGATTTCGTTATTTTACACCATACGTTAAAATATTGTGGGAATCCCACAAAAACACGTCCTAGAAGCAACACTGAACAAATACAGGCAAATCTATCATTACACAACATATATTAAAAATAACTACTTTAATACCACAAACTAGAATAGGTTTTACTGAGATTGGACAGCTGTGTCAATTCTCTGTGGCTATATTTTGATGGGGGAAATATCAGTGCAGAAGGCAGGAAATGTGTGTATGATGTGGTAAGGACACACCGAGACTCATCACTCATAATTTGAGCACACATTTGACTGATGGTATTAATTTAGAAAAATTGACGTCAAAAAAATATTTTGACAAGCTGGAAAACTATCTTTTGGCTTTTAAATGATGAAACTGCCAGAAAGGGCTCAATCGCCAACCAAGATCAACCATGTACTGCAGAATCACTCCTATCTTTGGGAAGATTGGGAATGCTAGATTTGGATTTTTAAAATAAGTAAACAAAGCAAACCTGTGAATTGTCCAGCCTTCTCGCTGAACTTTCCTGCAGGTGGCGAGTAGATCGGTACCTCAGTACCACGTCCTTTCTTTGGTTTTGATGGCTCATCACCTGACTGGAATGTGATTGGTGTGATTCCTGGCCGCTTTCCCGCAGCAGAATCTGATGGAGCACTGGGCTTAGTACCGAGAGGCTTAAAGGAGAGATTTACCATCGCTTTGTAAGATGGTGGATTGCGGAACAGATCCTTTATGAGTGTGTTTATGTTGTTAGTTGTCCTCAAGGCCACAATCTTGATCTTATTCTGAAAACAACAAATTACTTTCTCTTCATTGCTGATAAATCTCTTAATATCATTACTACTCCATTTTATTCTTAGTCTATTTAATAGTCTGATATGCATCCAATAATAAAAATCAATAATAATAATAATAAACAAAACTATGTTTGGGCATTATACCGTATATACTCGCGTATAAGTCGAAGGGAGCTCCCAGAAGCACCTCGACTTATACGCCCGACATAGTTCCTACCAGCTGAATAAAAAAAAATTTCGGCCATCACAACACTATAGGATTCAACCCAATAATAGCCAGAGTCAGAATAAACTCGTCACATCGCTGCCTAATAAATCATTATTGTTCAATAAATAACAATTAATTTTCACCAAACTGTTATTGGTATTTGGATATCACAAACACATCAGTCTTTATACAATAATACTTGATAGTCACGCATTGTTACCTACCAGTATTTCCAGATGTGCTGTGAAACAATGAATTAATAACACTCGCAATCAGGCGTGTTTATGTGATAGAGTTGGAACAAAATCTCTGCCTACTAGTCTTATCCAATAAATAGTGATTAAGTTTCACCAAACTGTTATTTGGATCTCACAAACATGCCAGTCTTTGTGTAATAATAGCTGATAGTCACATGCCATTAACTACCAGTACCTCCAGATGATTAGCGATACTATAGAAATCACTGTTCACATTGAGTGTTTGGTGTGACAAGTTTGTTTATTAGCTATAACACTGTTTGTTTTGTTTTTCGGGGAGAATCCCCAGGTTGTCGCTTATTCAGCACAGCTTGGTTATAATATCAAAGCGAAATCCATATATATATATATATATATATATATATATATCGCTGCCGGTGAAGAAATTGATACTGATATATTTACGACGCACTTGCAGACATCATGAGTTTGAAATGAAAGCGAAATTTGAATGATGCACAGTTTAAGATAAAGGTCATTAAGTTAGCTGAAGAAAACAACAACTTTGCTGTTATTGAAAACCTAGTGAGAGACTGGAGAAAGCAGAAGAAATATTTATTTGAAATGCCAAGGATGAAAAGGGCGAAATGTTACGGAGTTAGTCTGTACATCAAATTAGAGACAGCTTTGAATGATTGGGTACTGGAGTATCGCTACAATGGATATATCGTCAGCAGAATGTTGATACGGATACAGGCTATCTAGTTTACTCAGGACAAGTAATACGAGGTAGAGATTGGAATCAAAGGTTCACCGGGATGGTGTAGCCAGTATATGAATAGGTGTGGACTTACACTGAGACAGAGTACGCACATCGTGCAGAAATTACTGAAAGATAATCAGGTTTCACCAATATATCATCAAACAGCGGAAAGAGATGGCTTTTGAATTTGGACAAATTGGTAATATGGATGAAACGCCGATGACATTTGACATGGTAGGGTTTAGGACAGCGAATAAGAAAGGGGATAAAACAGTGACAGTAAAAACAGCTGGGAGTGAGAAGGCACATTTTACGGTGATACTTTTGTGTTTAGCAGAGAGAATGAAACTACAGGCGATGGTAATATTTAAGAGGAAGACGATGCCTAAAGATAAACTGCCCAGTGGTGTCATCGTATAAACAAACTTCTCTCAATTGTGAGCAGTGATTTCTATTGTTTTTCTTTAAAAAAAGACACATTTAGTTTTGGTGTATAACGCGGAAATTACAGCAGCGGAAATAACGGTAATTGACCTTAACTTATACGGTGAGCATAGACCTGAGGAAAGAATTACAGGGTCAAAACCGACCTCGACTTATCTGCCAGGTTGACTTATACGCGAGTATATACGGTAGTATACTACAAATATATTTGATTCATTTAATAAATAAATAAAGATAAAACCATAAACATCATGATTAAATTAGAATACTAAACTTAATTAAGTTTAGTATTCCACTAACCTCTTCTGTTTTGAGTGCTTCTCCCGATTTTCCTTGTAATGCCATCCTCAGCTGTTTTATGTAGAGCTGAACGCCACGTGCGAGATACTGTAGCCTGAAAATACATGAATACATACTGAGAAATTGGATCGCTGCTGCTATTTTTCAGCACAGTACACCCATTAGCTAACACAATCTATTAGCATTCTACCAAATGCAGAATGTTCTTGTGTCAATTAGATCACATCCACGAAAGACAATCACGCATAGGCGAGTGCTTTATTTAACCTTGGCAGTAGTAGTATGACCTAGGATACATGGTCAAGGAGCGACTGTCACAAACACAGGTACTCTGGTTTGTATCAAACCGTGACACAGGTTTACAGCACAGTGATGTAACAACTACGCTGCTGGAACATCGATGACAAACATATGTCAAAAAATGATGTCAAAACATTGTCATTTCCCTCTCCTAACATATAACATTAAAAAAATGCAATTATAAATTGACATCTTATATATAATAAATAAAGGTGTGCGTGTGTGTATATATATATATATATATATATATATATATATTTATTGTTTACTTCCTATTTAAACAAACCTCAGCCTGAAGTCTTTCAGTCTTTCAGCATTTTTCTCTGCAGCCAGAATATCAGGACATTTGCCCGCCACCTGGTGGAAGGCATACATTAAACACTCGACGTGTGAGAAGAGAAGTTTAGGCTCTGTACTCGAGTCTGAATTCTCTACGTTATCTTCTGATGGTGGCAATGGCATGAACTCCTGTAATGATATTAAATTATTAATGAAAGTATCAGCATAAATCATTAGATTAACTCATTTTACACCATTTTCTACTTCAGTATTTTAATTAGTCAAAGCAATATGAGAATCACAGATGACTAAAATTATAATCCGTTAGATCGGAAATTAATAACTCACATCCTACACACAAATGATCTAAACAGTAACATAAAGTGAAATACCATATTGAATCATTTATTTACTACTGTTTAAATGCCAATATTTGTATTTATTCACAGGCCAACTTATTTGAAGTGCTAAATTTGTCCCAGATGGTGCCTACAGACCTATGTAGATGAAGTGCTAAATTTGTCCCATACATTGTCTACCAACCTACTTATATGAAGTGGTCAATTTATCCTATACAGTGCCTACAGACATAACTTGAGACACTGCTGCTCCCAACTTTTGATAAATTAATTATATTTCACTATTTATGATGTACATGTAATTATCTATGATTAGTCTGTTACATAAAAACACTTAGAATCAGTCTATTACACACACACACATATGGAGAGAGAGAGAGAGTCACTTACAATAAGTCTGTTATATATAGCTGTGGCCCGCTCTTCGACCTTCTCGAACTGTCCACTATGTTCTGACATCTCTGCAAACAGCTTCAGGATCTCCAACTGAACATCCACTGCCACCTGTTGGCCATCCTCCTCCTCACTGCCAGTAACTTCATGGAGTACAGGTAGGACGTTGTCACACATGTAGATGAAGAAACGTGTGGAGTGGACATTTTTCTGAAAAGAGTTATCAGTGAAGATGTGTGTCACACAATTGGTTTCTTGCTGAGTGTATGGGGAATAAGCGATACATTAGTGTGTATGTGTATAGATATTTATGTGGTCTGTTACAAGTTTCATCGGCGAGATTGCTATGGCCCATTTAAAATAATATTATGGTTTGTGTCAATTGATGGCTGCAATGACTATAAAAGCGAGAAATCTCCGCGATCTACTTGGGGACAGTGATGATACTGTCATAATCGACTGGTGACAGGATCGCAGTTGGTGAGTCTAAAACAGGAGTTGTATTGTATTCTGTTGGAGAAAAGCTTTTGGACTTAGAAGTCGTGTCAGTAACACGAAAACATATCGTGTGATGTGGAAGCTACAGATTGAAGGATCTGCAGTGAAGATTAGTTAAACTTCTTCAGGCTGGACTTTACTGAATATTAACAGAGCAATTATTGTTATACGTTTGGCGATACGTATGTAAGGACAATAATTTGTTTACTGGTCTATCATTATACACTGTGTTCAAAAGATTGTAGTGATGACTGGTGTCATCGTTCAAGTAACATTCATCAATAAGTTGGAGATGCTATGTTTATTTGTTCTTTGTTTTTGAATAAGCTGTTGAGAGTGATTGAGTGTGAATTTGTTTGAATAAGTATATTCTTTGTGTGTTAATGAGTTGAGTTTTTTTTCTCAAATTAAATGTATTTTAATATGTGAATGTATTAGACTCATACATATCCATGTGACACCTATATTTTTGGGACAGGCAACTATTATTTTTATAATTAGCCAAAATTTCAGATTCTCTAGTAGCCTCTATTTTGTCTGATCTGAACTCACTGGGTATAAATCCAACAAGCCAGTGTAAATTAATTATTTCTGTTTTGATATTGTTAAAAATAATTCAGATCAGCATAGGCCAAGTGACCTCCAATGCCCTCCTCAGGTGACTCACAAACATTTTATATATACTTAAACAAAATTGATGGACCTTTGTGTTTGAATCTACCACCATTTTATCTGGAGGAACCACAACATAACAACACTATTAGATACATTATAAACATTGACTAAAACTTACAGAGAAGAGAGGTACGACCTGTTTAACACACTGGATCAATCTGTCAACAACATCTGGATCAGAGGCCTGCAATTATATCAATAGAGCTGTTATATCTTGAATGTAAGTAATATACTGTCAGTAATGACATCAATGAAACAATAATTTCACTGCATTATAAGTTTTGATCAACTGTCAACATATATTTACTAGAAGCCCTGATCAACTGTCAACATATATTTACTAGAAGCCCTGATCAACTGTCAACATATATTTACTAGAAGCCCTGATCAACTGTCAACATATATTTACTAGAAGCCCTGATCAACTGTCAACATATATTTACTAGAAGCCCTGATCAACTGTCAACATATATTTACTAGAAGCCCTGATCAACTGTCAACATATATTTACTAGAACCCCTGATCAACTGTCAACATATATTTACTAGAACCCCTGATCAACTGTCAACATATATTTACTAGAACCCCTATTCCTCTCAATCCCTACCTCACTCACCTCCTCACCAAAACTCCTTCCAAGATACACAAAGATCCAAGAAAAAACACCCGTTATCAATATTATCTGTTAGCACACACCAATCTATTAACTAGGTCAACTCACATCAAATTCCTTATCAAGGTCAGCCTGCTCGGCTACGATCTCAACCATCTGCTGACGACCTTGCATTGTCTTCATTGACTTCAAACATGACAAGATCTTCATAAATGCCATAAACTCGTCGCCAGTGACATCTTGCAAAACCTAATGAACAATGCAATAAATGATTACAGAAATAACAGTATATAGCAATTACTTTTTTCCTACATCAGTCAAGTTGATTGACGTTTTATGGCCACTTTTGTGCACATGGTAGGCTAAATGGGTCAAGCTACAGTCAAAGATGAAACAACCTTCAGATATGCCCACGCGGTGGTAGTGATCTGTGGTCTAACACGCTACCATTAGACCATGTTACATCAATCAGTATGATACAAAAGGTGTAAAGGATTTTCAAATTTGAGTCATTATGACTGGGACCTTTTGACTGAATGAATAAAGTATATATGGAAGGATAGAATGATAAAAATGATGTCAAGATTTAAAAAAAATTAAATATCAACAATGAATATCATATAAACATTAAAAAATATATATGTTAAACTGGCCACCTCAAAGGTAATAAGACATTATTTAATGACTGTATGTCACAAGACTACAGACAACAACAATCACCTTTCTAGTTTCAGTGATCACAAAGTCTTCAACATCCTTCGTCCACAACTCATCATCCAGCGTGACGATCTTGCTTTTGAGGAACTTGATCGCTCGTTCACGAATAATATCTTCACCCTGAAGTATCTGTGTGAAGACACCACCTAGAGTACCTGGCAATGATTGGAAAAGACAACATAACTATCTGCACTATGAGTATGATAGGGATGCTTTAATAGTGCAGTGTTTATAACACTGTACTGCAAACCTCAAGACTGTGGGCTCCAACCCAACTCATACCTGTCCCAGGTTTGTTCAGAAAAGATGTGTGGCAGGTTCTATTTTGTGGAACAAGTTGTCAGTGGATAACAGAAATATGTTATCTCTTGAAAAGTTTAAATCTATTCTATAAATACACTTGCTCAAAGTTGTTTTCACTAATAAAATATCCTTGAAATAATTTATTGGATTTTTACATATATTCTATTTGAATTATTTAGCCTCAGCACTGGTCACAGACAAATATCCGAGGAGGGTGACTCCTTATGGGAACAAATTCTAAAAAGCCATATGTAAGCTGGATTCAAACCCACAACCTGGAGGTTTGCAGGGCAGTGCTTTAATCACTACACTATTGCAGCACCCACATTTGAATAGCTTCTGCTAGAAAAGGCATTTTATTAAATCTATGTAGCACATTATTATTATAAACAACCATCACTCACTCCTTACTTGCGAAATGTGACATACAGCTAACATGACACTATGTATCATAAAATCATGTCATTTATCATATTTATCTATACCAAAACAATTTAACATCATAGGTATTCTTTTGTGAAAGATTCAACTGTTTTTTTTCTCCATTTAATCAGATTTTCCCCACATTTAATAATAATTAATTAAGTCATCAGGCACAAGTCTGCACTTTCAGTACATGGTTACCCTACATATTCTACACTATACTAAAATATTCATAGGATTACTGTATTATTTATTATCATAACATTAACAAAAAATGGAGAGACTAAAAAACACAGTGATCAAAACACCATATAAACAAGACTATGTGCTTTTATTTACTGTAAACAAAGACAAATGGCCAATCAGGAGAGAGTATTTGAGTCACGTGACCATCATAATGCAAAATGGACGTTTACCGCCAAGATCACCAGCTAACAAAATCTCTCCCATCCTTCAAGCATGGTTCTTATATTCAGTAAATATTGATAAGCATGACATCTGAAATGGTTACAGCAGGAGATTTTGGTATTATTTCAGGTCAGAAAACTATTGGATGATAAATATTTGTCGTTTATCATGACCAATTTTCTGCTGAAAATCGGTCAAAAATCCAGCCTACAACCAGGAACAGTGCTTTTTACCGATGGCTGGTGAGGTATCAGCAAAAAATCATTCTATGATTAATGAACTAGAGACTACCGCATTTCTTGCCTCAAAATGTCAATAGCTCGGTCATGCTAATGCTTTAGACTACTCACTAGCACATGTCCCGGGTGTCCGGGCTACCGATTTTTCTAGCACTGGTAATTGTTTTCGCTATATCTGTATCAGGAAACATTGTACGAAAGAGAGGATATCATACATAAGTAAAACACATCACCCCCACAAAATTAGGGCCCTCCTGGAAAAAATGCACCATTCCAATTTGCTTGCACAGCAAAGATTTTCAAGCCATGCAGTCTAGAGCAAGTGCCATGTGATGATCACCACAGAGGCTGTGCAGAACAAGCGACAGCCTGGGGACACTCCCTGAAACACAAGCATGCAAGCTGTGTGATACAGTGTGCAGCTAAGACAGTGACAGAAATGCATCATATGGAACTATTACGGGAAAAGCAGATTTATTGTAGTTTTCAGAGTACGTGCGTAATGGCATAATGAAGAACAGAAAATTGTAATGATTCCGCAGAAATCGCAATGGTTGGCAGCTCTGTATTAGTATTACTCATATTCAACCACTATCTGCTGCCAGAAGAGTAGGAACAAATACTTACCATAACTAACAATGTGAGACTAACATGCAACGATTTTATATAAGAAGTTAGAGAGATTGGCCATTTGTTTTTCCCTAGCCACTGCAGTAGTTACAGAAGGATGAATGACTGGGAGCTGACTCCTAGGGGATGTGAGAAAATCAGAAGAAACATCCCACATATATATCTAACACTGGCATTTGAACCTATATCTGCAACATATTGCACTATCAGAGTGCCAAATTAAACAAACAGAAGTGAGGCTAGCAGGTAGTGTTTTGGGGTGGTGGTGGTGAGGGTTTCAACATTAATTGGTTTCATGTTATTTTGTGCAGCTTAACTGATTTTAGATGCTATGACAATTGCCCTGAAAGAGAATGATTACTCATCCAAACATTGTTTTCTGATAGTAAGCAATGTATAATTCAGGCATGAGAGTAGCATTTGAAAATAAAACCCCGAAAACCAGTAAAGGGAGCCATAAGCAGCTAGGGGTGTGGGGGCACTGTACGCATCTTAGGTTAATCACAGACTACTTAAGTATTTTTGAAGATAAATTTTCTTCAAAGCACCAATTTGATCCACTCCCCATTTCCCCCAAAAAACATTATTTTCAGCTCTGCAAAACCAGAATTCCAGCAAAGACCAGAAAACTTCATCCCTGACAACTACAGAATAACCATAAAATATCAAATCTAAGACCACTTGCCAAATGAAAGTTTCTGTCTAACAGACATTACAAACTGAATATGGTGGAACTGCAGTTTACCAGTTGAGTACCATACATATATCTAGGAAAATCTTTACATTTACTGATTTCCAATATGATGATATTATAACAAACCTTTTGGGTCCATCTTGAGCAGTGTGATAAGAGAACACTGTACGAGGCTCAACTCTGTATTGTCATCGGACTGAAGCAGTTGGGTCAGCACATTGGAGATCTTAGGAACATGCTCCAGAGCTCCACGACATAAACTTGGCAAGTCCTTTATGGCCTGCTTACGGATCTGCAGAAAGTTGACAAATGAGTATAAACCAAAACACCATCTTTGAAAAGTTTGGTTAATTAACTAATTCTAGAAAATAATACTGAAAAAATATAATTTAATAAATTAATAACAAATACATCTTTGAGCACTAATGCGCTATTAAAACCCTGATGCCTTAATGTTTATTTTGCATCACTGTAAACAAGATTATTACGGTAAATAGTATTTCCAGTAAAAAAAAAATTAATACCACAATAGCTAATGTCATAAAGTTTATTTTTCATACAATCAATACCATATAGCATTGTGTACAAGTCTACTTCATTTATAGATAAATAAATGAATGTGTCTTCTTTTGAAACGTTTTAAACATGTTCTCAAAATTTACTAGTTCAAAGTTACTTTTACTAATAAATAAAGTTAATTGTTAAAATATTTCATGAGGCTTTACATACATCACATTGTGCCATCACTGTACAGCTTCTTCAAATGACTCCTACTATTAAGGGCCTTTATTAAATTTACATTATTATTAATCAGTTTATTGGCTAAACCCCAAGCATTTCAACAAATCTCCATATAACACAAATTAAAAGAAATGTAAAAAAATAGGATAACCGAATGTAACCATGTTTCATGAAACTTATCAAATCTGGGCTCGTCTAACTTTATATATTTGTATGAAAAAATATATCCAAATCATCCCTCTAATACCAAAACTAGATAAAGATTACATCTCTATATGTGCATTCTGATTTCAGTAATCAGGTACTTCATTGCCTGCAAAGATCACATACACATAAAATATCTCCAACAGTGTCATTGTTTCATCACTTCTATAGCATATTAAAAAAACACACATTTAGTTGATGACTGATGTATTATGGCCACTTTTGGGCACATGATACAATAAATGTGTCAAGCAACCTCCAAAGGTGATGAAGTGAAGCCAAAGATTAAACACCCTGCAGATATGTCCATCCCAAGATTCAAACTCAGGTGGTAGTGATCTGTGATCCAACATGCCACCAGTTAGACCATGGAGGGTCCACAAATGTAAACAATTTATGGCCTATGGGCATTATTGCTCACTAAAACAATGATGGATATGTCATCTTTGAGTTGTATTAAATGCAAAGAACAACCTCCAGGGTTAATCCAAGCTTTGTAGGTGTAAAACTTTAGCATATACCTGATAATATATGGTTAAGTTAATTGAAATAAATGCAACATAGAATTAAAAATTCAACAGATAAATAAGTTGTAAATTGCTATTTGTATTGCTTGTTAAATGCTAAGATTATTAATAATTAATATTATATCCCACATTTGTAATAGCACCATTTTCTAAAATGGATTTATCTCAAAGTTGCATAATGTATATAATTTCATTATAAAGTGGTATTACTTTGGTTAAATATATATTATTATTTCAGTTACTCTAACTAGCTGAAAAAATGCTTGTGGATGACTTACATTGACATCATCATCTTCACAAAGGTCAAACTGAGCATCAAGTGCTTTCTCTGCAGAGTTAGGGAAGTACTTAAAGAATCTTGCTATAAACTGCGACGCCAGTCGTTTCTCACTTGCTCCACCCTTAACACCCTCGAGGATTGCAAGATATTCTGCTTCATGCTGGAAAAGATAAATTTAGCAATTTAAGAAACAAACATAAAGTACTACTACATAACGTACTGCAGGATATCAAGATAAATAAATGAACATGTAGGATCGTGAAGGATAGAGATTTTCAGGCCTACTTTACTAGTGACAAATATCCTAAAAGGTCTGTTTATTTGCTAATATGTATTTTTTGGTTAACCATGTCAGTGTTGCTTCTAGAATATAGCCAATGCTTAGGTTTTAAAAATGTGGGGGATTTTAATTAACATGGGCACTTGGCATGAAAACCATTTAGGTTACAAACGCATACCCCCAGGAATATTCAAACTGAAAATGATATCAAAAACTGCATATAATTCCTTCGGCAAAGTATGAACACCGTTAATATGATTTATGAAATCCATATTTATATAATAATATTAACATAAAATGCAAAAAACACAGTTATTAAACAAATAAACAAACAGGAAAGGGACAGAGAAATTATTTGGAAACAAGACCATGTGCTTTTATTTACTGTAAACAAAGACAACTGGCCAATCAGGAGAGAGTATCACGTAACCATCATAATGCAAAATGGACATTTACAGCCAAGATCACTGCTAACAAAATCAGGAGCAAAATGTTTGAGTTACATGACAATAATAATGCAAAAAGGACATTTACCAGCCAAGCTCACCATTATTTGATATTAGGAAACTATTAGATGATAAATATTTGGTGTTTATCATGACCCATTTTCTGTTGATAAAGCCATACCAGTGGTAAGGCTTTATTAAAGCTAATGTGATGAGGAGACCATTAATGTACACAACACTTACAATATTGCATCATGGAGTTTTATTCTGCACCATGTAGTGCCCAGGAATTTTTTGCCACACATTAAAATTTTGCGGGAATCCAGCAAAAACACGTCCTAGAAGCAACACTGTATGTTTAATGTTGTTTCTAATCTTTTGTACATTTATAACTATTTTTGTAGGGGTTAATTAAAATCGGTCACCAGCTAAAGCAGGCATAAACATTAAGGATGGATGAATGTTGTTTAACGACACATTGGCACAATTTAGGCCATTCAGTGTCCTACATAGGGCAACTTAAAGCCAATTGCCCAAAGGGGAAAGCTATGATTTACCTAAACTCTGTTTGTGTGTGTTAAAGAGATATTCATGGAAGTAATTCTATTAGCTTTATCAAATGTCATCCAATAACAAAAGCCCTAGTGTGTAACAACAACACAAATAAAATGCAGTGGACTCTCTTGATTATAACCCATATATTTGATTTGGATGTTAGCTTTCAGTGAGTATTTATTAGCATATTTAAATGGATGATAATTTTTAGACAATTATATAACACTACTGCTGCTTAAATGTCACACATCATGCTAACAATAACAGTACAGATTTAAGACTAAATACAAGTGTAAGATATCGTTGTGTGAAACAGATCTTCTTTATGAAGCTTAATTCAACAATTATTATTTTATTATGTAACAGATTCAATTCCCAAATTGCCGATTTATTGACAGTAATGGATATTGATTTAAACGGCGAGTTTACCTCGGCTTTGCGGACAGTAACGGGTATGTACTTTATTATCAGTTAAACTATTTCATAAAGTTAAAACTGAGCAATAATGCAGTATGCGTAGCAACTGACTTGCTATATTAAAATCATCTTTTGCCTAGTTTATCGATATACTACAACCTACAGAAAAAATTAAGCTTTTCGGTACTGCTTGTTTTGGGTGATAATACATTGATATATACAATTCGGCTTATTGCGCGAATCATACAAATTCGTCACCTTATTTAAAAGTTCACTGTATTATAAATACATTCCGTGCTTGTTATAATATACTTATCTAAATTAAAAAGGTTTACACTGAAGTAAATCTATAGTAATTGGTGATAACATTTATATGAGATAAATACAGTAATACATAGTTGTAGACCAGGGTTCCAGATAATATTTGAGGCTGGAGGGTCATCAGAAGAAAAAAAACCGGGTTGATGAAAAATATAGTACATGGCCGGCCACGAGTGGGTCCTAGCGATCTAGGAGTTCACTGGATAAATTGTAGAAATGATTCTGTGAGAAACAATTTGAGGTATATTTCAATGTCTTGGGAGCACAAGAAGATATTATTTGTATTATGTATTATTTTGTATTTGAGCCTGCTGCTGCTGAGCCATCATGTCATGTAGCACATTGTGATATCATATTGTTTTCACACTTATATTTTCCTTTTTCATATAATTGCATTATTCACACACAGACTAGATCATGTAGATATTAATCATCACACAATTCTCAAAAAAATTCAATACATTATTATGGTAGACTAGTAATTACCAGTCACAGGAACAGCAATCCTGAAGGGGGTTCATAAACTGATTTTACTGAACAATAGAATCCATGCTTGCATGATATCACAGAGCTGGAATACTAGTTCTTTTCCTCTTGACAATGACAACTGGCCTGTATCCAGGGCAGTGAGTTGTTGGAAAGTTAAAGACCCTGTAGAACAAACAATACTGGATGTTGAATGGCTTTTGTGTGTATTCTGTATTCATATACAGAGTGTTTTTTAGTCATTGTCATAAAAATAATGAAGAATTTATAATAAAGTGGATTCTGCCATCTGAAGACTAAATATTAATTACAAATTTTGAAATATTTTTCAGTTCATACTTTTTGGTCATAAATATATATTGTGTGATAATTTGATATGTAAAATTGACAATTCCCCACTCACAGCAACACTGAAGTTATTATAGTATTTTTAAAAAAAAAATAATAAATTATAGTGTGTTTTGTGTGATACTATTTCGAGTTTGCAGGATGTTTCTGATGTATACTGTCCTCCACATAATCACCTAAATGCATGTACATACCTAGGTAGCGCCATTTATCACGTGTAGATGAAACGTAATAACTTTCCCCCCAATTTATAAGGTGGGATCCACTTGAGATTTTAAGCCTGCTGTTTCTATGTTAAGGAACCTATTTGGTTCTCATGTCACAAGTGATTTATTACTTTTAAAGGATGCCTAAAGCATGTAAATAAAGAAAACTTTGGCAGCATCCAGGTGTTCAAAATCATGAATGCGTTAGATCGTCTTGATTCTGAGATAATCTTTCTCAGAGCTGAAGGACGATGTACCAGGGAGCACAAAGACAAGATGCTCGTGCATCACTGTAGGCTTGAAGTTCGTAAGAATGTGTTCAGCCAAAGAATAGTCCAAGACTCGAATTCACGCTCTGAAGGAACAGTTGCGGCCACTACCCTCAATATATTTAAAACTAGGCTTGATAATCAATGGCAGACAATGAGACTATAGGCATAAATAGCGGAATACCAGACAAGCTCAGCCTTATATTCCATATTTTGGTATCCTGGTATCCATGCTGCTTTAACCACATCATCCAGTGTTGAAAAAAATCAGCAGTTAATATTTTATTTAGAATAAATAAAGCACCAAGCAATTACTGGTAATTTAATCAGTTATGACCCATGCCACTCCCGCTTCACCCCCCCCCCAGACACACACCACATTTCATACAGTGCTATTGCTATATGTGACCTAGATAATACACATTATTGCCCAAAGCACCATGATTTCAGCAGTGAAACTGAAAACAACGTAGAACAATATTTGTAATAAAAGCATTCAATTACCAGGTTTTGAGTTGGCTAAAGACTTCTAATCCCCCCCACCCCATTAAAGAAATTAACAAATATCTCTGGCTTGGCAGACAACAATCTGTTGGGTCACAGGGCTGCCCCTGTCGGGTCATTGACCCGAGACCCGTCTGTTATCTGGAACACTGTAGACATAGTGACATACACTGAATCAGTGACTGTCAAGCTCAATTTGACTAAATAGTAAATGTCAGTTACATATGATACGTGATTTAAGAACAATTCATTATTGCTTTTCAGCTGGTGGTACACTGGACTTATTCTGGTCAGTGTTCATGGCTATGGATGCCATTCCCTGCCAACTTGATATGGCTTCACTGACCTCTTACAACTGAAGTTGGAGCTGGACAGCTGTCATAAGGTTGAAGGTGAACAAGGCTGCTGTTCCCAGAACTGCCTATGCTGAACCCACATTGGATTATAGATGCAACATCTAGTACAGTGATGGATTTTGACTTAGACCAAGAATTCAAACAAGGAAAGAAAAGTAATTTTGACTGAATCGGATAACTTTCAAAATCGAAAAAAATGACAATAAATACATTTACATTTAATAATCGGCTTGAATCAGGGCTCATGGGTTGCATATGTGGATGAATTTTTATTGGCACTGAGTTCAGAGGTGGCAACAATTCCGTTTTTAAACAGGGTTACAGACTATACAGATGTCCAAGGACAGATAATGTTGCTGAAGTTCTGAGTGGATTGTTTTTTTGCTGCTGATATTGAGGTAGTTTTAAATGCTATTGGGTGCAAATATTCTGTCATAAATAAATTATTTGCAGAAGTTATATCCATTAGAATATTGTTGAACATTTCAGCAGACATTGGTGACTTTGGTAACAATTTGTGTAAATAAGTCAGCATTCTGTTATTGTTTGTTTCTTAATGATATGTACATTGTGTTAAAAGTTCAGGATGATATTCTGAAAATTAACAAAATTATTGCACATTTAAATGTACCGATTTGATTGTTAGATTTGTCATGCTTGTAATGAACCGGTGTATATAATATAGCATTTAATAATACATTTTTCAATATTGTTATTTACATAAATGGCTGATATGCTGACATCTCTCCTAATACCAAACAATTTATGCCACAACAGATTTCTTGTAGATTGATTGTCTATATCTACACCATAGGTGACTGCCATAAGTATTGCTGAAGAAAGACTTAAAAAGCTTAGTTTTTACCTCATCGGAACATTTGAAAAATCTACTAATTAACATATTCCCTGTAGCATACAAGCATTTTACATGTCTCATAATGTCTTCTTCATCATCAAGTTTGTCATGAACACTCATTCCTAGATGTTTGTTGCTTGATACAAATGAGAGAGGCTCATTGTTCAACATGATCCCTGAGACATATAAACTTGATAATTTCTTGGGTTTAAAACACATACATTTGGTTTTACTCTCATTAAATTTAATAAAATTACTTTGACTTGAGCAAAGTTTACACACATACCAAGCAATTTGTGTAGTGCAGATGGTGAAGGAGCAATAATACAGATGTCATCAGCATACATAATATGATTAGAAATAACACCACATTCATACTACAACAAATCTTGCTGTTATTAAGACAAACACTAAGGTCATCCATATAACTTTTAAATAATATTGGGGACATTATGCCATCTTGATGCACTGCATTGGAGACAGTAAAAATGGTGAATATAAATTACCCCATTGAACACAAAAAGTCTGTTTGCAGTACCAAAAAACTAACAGGTGAATTAACACAACATCAATACCACAATTAATGAGTTTTTTAAACAAGCACCAATGGTTAATGCAGTCAAATGCCTTGCACGCATCAAGATAGCACGTATAGAGAACACATCATGATATTTTCTAGAAGTGTAACTCCCAGGGAATTAATTTATATGAGGCTTCAAAGATGGCATTCATTTAAGCATAAAAATGCGTTATTTAAGTACTACAAATGGTCAGTAAAAAAATGTATTGGACCAATTTGGTTCAAATAAAGTTTTTTACTTCAGCTCTAAGTGTCTTTCTTATGAGCTCAATTTTAATATCATTATACAAGTTGAATATTTTTAGTTGGGATACCTAATTAGATCTAAATGTACAAATAGTTAATAGATCTAGAGCCTAATTTTCACATAGAAAGAACACTGCGGTTAGGTATGTGCGTATAAATGGCTCTTGCATTCTGGATCGTGGACGGAGCCTGCACTGCAGGGATCGGCATTTCTTTCAGACAATTTTGGGGGCACCCCTTTCACGATGCATATACAGGTGTTCTTATTGGTTTGACTGGTGGATGACGTCACGGATTTTCCATACTTTAGCCTCGTTTTCGAATTTTAATGATTGGCTGAAGATTGAATTAATGGTGCGTTGATGAAGTTACATGTTGACAAAAACCATCCAAATTAGCTTGAACAAATCTTTTAAAATAAATACAAACATATACAAAATGTATATAATGTTCTAAAGTTTCATAGTCGTATGTACATTTTAATGTCTGTAGTAGCTTGCAGAAAAATATTTGGACAGCCACGATTTTTCTGGTTCGCCATTGGAAAATCCACCTAGAAAAATGTACATGGTCGCATACTGGCAAATGGACGAAACTTCTGACAGTGTAGTAGACATTAGTTAGTTTTTTAGACACCAAATACATTTACTTTTTTAGACATTAATAATTTGTTTAGACAACTTTTTTAGACAATTATTTATTTAGATATTAGTTATTTATTTATATATCAGTTAGTTATTTGGCCATCGGTTACTTATTTAAATATTTAGTTTTTTAGACATCAATAATTTTTTTAGACATCAGTTAGCTATTTAGACATCATGATGCAATTACTTATTTAATTATTTAGACATCAGTTAGTTTTTTTAACATCAGTAGTTTTCTAGACATCAATTAGTTATTTAGACAAGCTATTTCATTTAATATTAAGAGAGTTATGAATTTTTTTGGTGAAAATTGGATTTGAGGTCACAGGCCTTCCCATGTTAAGTAAGTAGCCATAAAAGTATAATGATACAAAGTGGTTACTTATCCGAGCATCGGAACCCTGTACCTCAGCATTATAGGTCTGAGCACTCAATGCACCAATTATTCCTCATTTGCTATTACTTTCGCTCACATAGGGCGGTCGAGCATGTAGTTGTTATATTTGGGTTGAAAGAAGATGCTTTTGATAGTTTTGAAGAGGTACAAACGAAAATCAAAGAAATAGATGATCGATAGAACAGCTGTACAAATAATCGGGGCTCCCAGGTGTCCTAGAAAACAACAAATTCATTTTCCACGTCCTGGGAATGTCTTTAAATTTGACCAAATCTCATGCAAAAAATACTGGCTTTGGAAAACCCCATTCAGAATTTTTATAGCATTTCTTATAAATTTTAGATTTTCTTTTTAATCTGATTATAATGTTTTTTAATATATTTAATCTAATAGTAATATCTTTATTATTTAATCTGATTATAATGTCTATTAATATATTTAATATAATATCTTTATTAAACGCTAAAATTACAAATAAGCTCCAGTCTCTGACGCGAGCAGATGAAAAATTAAAAACGATCATGAAATAATAATATTAATGATGCATGGCATGGTGGTTCAGATGTTGAGTGAATGCTCAGATCTTTATCACCAACGAACACGATTCCGATGCTTGGCTTGCTGTTCCGCGTCCGAGCACCGAAAACAACCAAACTTGACGCACGCGCGTAGGGTGCTCGGACCGTTATCATCAACGAGCACGATTGCGATGCTCAGATACGTAACAAACAGCCATAATGATAATCTTAAATCTAGATCTACTTATCTAGTGACTCCGAGTCGTGTTCTGTGTAAATAGCTTAATAAGCTGCACCACTAACCTCTCCGGCTTTCTCCTTTGCATCTGCTAAAACACCGAAGTATTTATACAATACTTCGACTGTTACCATAGTTAGGTCTTAATGGACTAGCAAGCCAATGAACCTAAATTAAAGCGTTAGATAAACAGCTAAAACCAACGCTTACATGCCTGGCACCGGCTCAATAAACAGGAAGTTATCGGATAATAAGTAAGTGCCGCGAGAAACATTAAACATCTAATTTAATACCCTGTTGTGGGATTCAATACAAAACAATATTATCTAAAAGTAAAATAGTATACAGCTGATTTAAAATTACAGACCTTTAAGGGTTTCAAATTTTATTTATTATATAGTAAAATAGCATCACTGAAATGGCTGTGTGTGTGTGTGTGTGTGTGTGAGCGTAATTGAATGTGTGTGACATACAAGTTGACGAAAAGGGGAATTGAACTATTCGCCCTCGTTTTTATTCGCCCTTCAATTAGTTTTGCCCCGTTTTATATTCGCCCTAAGGAACCATCGCCCTCGATTTACTTAATTATTCTTAATTTATTACCAAATAGTTAAAATACAATTTATAACCAAATAAAAAACAACCATAAATAGACAAGAGCAGCAAAAATATATACAGGTATACAGTAGATCTAGCAGTTTAAACCTGTGTGCATGGTTTGTAGATCTTGATGATCTCACGGCCACGGGGTAGCTCCTTTCCATCCAATTTGTTCACAACATAGACTCTTATCATCCCACAATCCAAAGATCTGTATCTGCTATTTTTTTAATATTTTTCGTCAGCAATCAACTGTGCTTGAAATCCACTAAACTTTGGTGAAGCAAGTTAACTACCTGATATATATATATATATATATATATATATCAGATACATATACATATACATATATAATTGCATTACATAATTAGAATACAAGAGCGAATAGTCCCTTTTATAAGGGATGAATAACAATAACGGGCGAATAATCTTTATATCGAATGCAACCGAGGGCGAATAGTTCATAACCCGACCAAAGTTTGAAACGGAGGAAATAATACTGAAATTGTGTCAGCCCGTGTTTAGATATAGATGAATTTAGCTAAGGATTAGATCTAGATCTAGTCTATATCTACTTTGTTATTATTATAATATAATCATAGTTTGATTACAGTAAACAAGACATGCCTAAGCCGTTAAAAATGTTAGTATATGCGAATCTTTGTTATTATAAAAAATGTGGCGGTATCATTATCATTTTCCTTTATTATCGTAAACACGAAATAGTTGCGTATGCGAGCATCGTAAACCTGTTCGCTGTCGCTAAAGGTCCGAGCACTCAATACGCATGCGCTGGCTCCCGATAGTCCTGAGGGGAATGGATACCCCAGGTCGTCGCTGTAGGGCACAGGCTCATAGTTATAGGGGGTTTGTTAATTTCATGCATGATTTACTACAGGTAACAGGACATTATCATGATTATGGTTGCTGCTCAGTGTTCAGATCTTTATATTTGAGCATTCGAAACAAGCCAACATACTTACATAGTGCTCAATCCTCGGCTCTTTACCACCAGCATACACAGTTCCGACCAGTGACCTGAAAGAAAACTTTTCAAGTAAATACTAAATGGTTTCGATGCTTGGCTTCATGCTCCATGTATGAGTACCAGGGTTACTGGATACCTCGCCCCTATTACAAGTTCACCCCGATGGACACATCGCCCCGATGGACACGTCACCCTCTTAAAAATGGACACTGCCTGCGATAATAATTTTTTTATATTAAATATTTCATGCTAAATGTTATCAGTATATATGTTTATACTGTTTATAACAATAATACTAACTATCAACACCACAAATATTGATATTACGTGTATATATAAATGCATTGTTTCTTTTGTTGGTTTCAGCAGTTCTTTGTTTAGTGTGTGGCTGTTTTGTGATTGGTTGCAATTAATATGACATTGATATTTATTTGCACACAAGACACTAATATTTACAATGGGTCAATATAATACATATATACAAAATATAAAACAGAAATATAATACAAATATGCGCTGGATAAAACATAAGACAATTAGCAATGGATGAAACATAATACAATAAGCAATACGAATACACTATGAATGAACATGAAACAATTAATAGGCATATTTATAAGCGAATACACAGCTTTTAGATTTGACTAACATCTCTGAGTATTTCTTTGGGGTTAAATTTTCAGCGGTGATTCTGGATTTAAACTCACAGTCATTATTGGTCCTCACTGCATGGTTGAAGATGGACCAGGGGTGAGCAATCCCACCACCATTAGATATACTAACTGTTCTTTACCTGGAGGATAATAAATAAATAAATAATATTTTCAATGAGGGCGAAGTGTCTCGGGGTCGAGGTGTCTTATTTTACAGGGGGCGAGATGTCCAAGAGGGCGAGGTGTCCCGTTCCCGAGCACCAGAAATGCGCATTGAGTGCTTGGACCTTTAGCAGCAACGAACAGATTTCCGATGCTCGGCTACGCAACAACGTCTTTATAAATAAAACTGCTCCATTATTATTATTAGATTTAGACCTATATCAGTATCTGATATATCACAGTCCATGCCTTGATTGTGGCTCAAGTTAAGAATAAAAAATCTGTCATCTTGATTTATTTAGAATATGTGGCCGGTCAAAACCCCCTATTTAGAAAATGCACAAGTCCCAGACTCTGAATCTTCCTCCACATGTTCCTCGTCAGGTGATAGAATTAGAAACCAGGGGTGGGTTTCTTCCCGGAAGAAACGTATTTCTTCACTTCCAATGGGAAGAAGTGGGTTTTTACTGGGAAGAAAACTTTTCTTCAGAGAAGAAACTCTCATGAGTCACCAAGTCTGTGACAACAATCAACTGGTCTGGTGAGAGTTTAACACCCTTGTAACTAAAATGTAGAGCATATGACACAAAGTGCTCTGTTGTGATATATTGGTTGAAAAGTTTCTTAATCATGTACTAATGTTGGGTAAGAAGCGAGTAATACCAAAATTGAGGCTCCTTTTAAAGGGTCTTCGTCAGACATGGGGTCAAATTCATCAATTCCAATTTCCTTGTTTTTAAATAAGCAATTCCGTCAATTTCGGTCTTCGTGCAATTAATTGATGAACAAATGGATTCCAATGATCCAAGCAGTATAATCAATTATTGAATCCTCTGATCAGCAGTTCTATGATACACACGTTTCAAGGGCAAGAAGTTTGTTAGTTCATTGATTGTTAATTTTTGTCTATTATGTCTTTTAATAATTTTTCCTTTATAAAATCAAGATAAAATTAAAAGACAGTAGTTAATATTTATTGTAATACTAATAGTGAAAATTAATCGTTATTTATTGAATACAAATGGATTAATGGGCAAGAAATGTGATGATTTTGTACTATTCACGGTTTCTTCCATTTCTTCAGCAAATGGAAGGGAAGAAAGTATTTCTTCCATAACTGAAAAAACACAGTTTTTACTGTAGTTAGTAATGTCCATGGAAGAAACTTGCCAACCGTGATAGAAACAACTGTAACTTTTGGTGTGTTGTTAGAATGTAGAAATAACAACATTGATGATGGCTAACTCGTAATTAATGATCACGATTAAAACCCCAACTCCTGACACATTCTGGATGGATTGTAGCAGTTCTTCATATGTGGATTGGCTCTTGTTGGATAGAAATGTACAGACAGATGGAACAGGAGCGGGGTGGAGTTAAATGTACCAGACCTCCAAACGAGCTAATAATAATAATGGCCGAAATTGTAAGCAAAACTCCACTGGAGTCAGCAGAAAATGTCAGATTCTCAAGTTAATGCTCTTATGCACCATCACACAACTAAATTGACTTCCAGAAGAATGAATTTTCGTACACCCCACCACTTAGCCATACTCATAAACCATCACATCAAGGCTATCACTTGATTACAAGCATAAACATCGTTAGAAACTGGCAGCTTGGACCAGCATCTTCTCCAGTAATTGAATCTTTATACACTAGGCCCCAGTTGTATTTATAATGCAGTCCACAATAACAAGAAATCAGATATAACATGCTCCCCAATATATTGGATCCATGACAGTGCATTTTCCAGCAAAATGGCATGAAATCCACCACTGACTGATCCTATTTTTCAAATTAATGTGAACGCATTTTCACAGTTTGTAATTCACATGTAAAACATAGTCAATGGACACAACTTATGCACTAGTAGATTTATTGAACACAACCTTAATTACATGCCTTCTTTGCTCAATCAGCCAAACAAATAGCCCAATCACAACCCTAATTTATTGTATGACTCCACCATCTAAATAAGTTTGATTCTGTATGTTAATTCACAGCTATTGCATATGTTTTATTTATTGCAATTAGGAATCATATTTAGTGTATAAAAGACCTCTGTTTTGACTCTGGCCTCATGGGTAGAGTGTGAGACTATTTACCTATGGCTATGGTCATTCTGTGCTGGAGGTCGCATGTAGCAGGAGTTGTTCATCCAGCCAAACAACTGGCAAGGTTTTCTCCACAGAACATGCCATATATTCTAAATTCTAAGCTATAAACTACAGACCATATGCATCTCCCTCATTTGAGGTTGCCAGCCACGTTAAAAACTGCCATTTCAGCCATTATTATTATTATTGTATCATTTCTCAAATGCTATTCTTCATGCATAATGCTATTAAAATATTATAAAATGAAACTCCTACATAAATTGGAGTCTGTTGCAAGAGTTAAACATGCACCCATCAAATTTTCATTATTAGTTTATATATTTGCTACCTTCATCTGAAAACATGCACTATCCCCTCTGCTACATCCAAGCAAAGATACTATGTTGGGCAATATACAAGTTCCAGAATTCCGGGCTACCGATTTTTCTACAATATTATTATGAAAGGGATGGCATTTTCAGTACTAAGATCTAGGGCTTTTAACAGAAACCATAATGTTACTTCAGTTCATGTATAGTAATTTTGTTGGAAACCTTATTGATATTTTAATTCTCATTTGGTTCTACACTTCTGTTGAATATGATCATTTCCTGAGAGACTGACAACCCAGGGCTAGTGTAAACATCTTACTGATGCTTGGGTAAACATTTTACTGATGCTTGTGTAAATGTTTTATTGATGCTCAGGTAAAACTCTGTCATATAGCGGGCAGTGTTATGGCTTGGATAAACAATATATGGAAGATAGTTATATTATATGCTACAGAATGTTACTATTCTGTTCATTTGTTGGTTTAAAATCATATTTTTCATTAGCTGCCAGTTTAATGAAGAAAAACTTGACTATAAAATAACATACTGGATGTGATAGTTCTTTGCTTTGATTTCATTGAGAAATTTTCCCATAACTCATAATTGTCACTTTCCCATCCCATCTAAGCTCTATAAAGGCAAAACTGTGGTACATGAAACTTGTATGTTTTATTGGTTGATGAGATATTTAATATTAACACATATTTATTTACACAATTTTTATCATTGTATTTGGAGGCCAACTATTTAAATAAATAAAAAAAATTGATATGTGTTACTAGTTGTTAAAATTTGATAATTCTCTTTCAGTTTAGTGAGTGGTGATGTGGAGGGACATTTCAGTCAGCTCTTCTCACGAGTTAGTACAATACAAAAAAAAGCTGGTCCATTCGATGTAAGTAATTGAAATCTTTTTATCTTATTAAAACTTATAACAATTTAATTCGATGTTGACTATTTTATGAATTTGTATAAAATGTTGTTTATCCTCTGTCACTTTTTATGTTGTGTTTGGTTCTTCTACTTAAATTAATCAGTTTTAGCATAAAATACTTCTACACATTTGTGGCTATACACATAAATATTATTGTTGTGATATGAACAGAAAAGTTATCATAAAATTTTTCATTCATTATGTCTTTTAACAGTATTAATGTTTTATATAATTTATCTCAAAAATAAATACTCTAATCCACAATCAGGACTGTGATGATGATACTGTTGATAGTTGTATTACATTAGCCATTTATAATGGTTTTTTTTCTAGATGCTGCTTTGTGTTGGGAGTTTTTTTGGCAGTGACAGATCATCGTGGGAGTCATATACTACAGGAAACAATAAAGGTTTGTAATAAATAAGTTAACTGTCGGTGTAATAACATACTCTGTTTATTGCACATTTTCGTACATAATTAAATGACTACATCTATAATAACATACTCTGTTTATTGCACATTTTCGTACATAATTAAATGACTACATCTATAATGTGTCAAAAACAACAAGTACACATATATCTTGAGGATAATCGTGTCTAAAGATTAAAGACAGTTATTTTCACCTCGTCTTTACAGATTACATACAGCATGTGATTGTTTATTGTTTAAATTTAATATTATGTCATGCATTAATATAGGTAAGAGTTAGACTGCTGCATGATTGTCAATTGAAATAAATAATTATGTTTAACCTGCATAGCAATGTGTTTTTCAGCTGTATTTAGTTATACAAGTTTGTGTCTAATGTATTATCAGGGTTTTGGGGTGGGCTCTTCACAAGCACTGAGCATCTGCTTGTCTTGTTGAAGTTTGGGGTAGGAACCCCTGGCTGTCGCCTATTGGGCACAGCCACCTGGTGTTGGCTACTGTTGTTGTGACGAATGGCGTACTATGCAATGTTTAGTATGGTGGAACCTCAGTTTAGTATAGAAGTCAATTACGGAGGAGAAAAAACCTTACCAGTTGCCTGGTTGCACTAAAACCTCCTCCTACTATAATGTCGCGGCCGGGAACCTCCTGCCTCCCGAACAGCACAGGTTATGGGTACGGGGGCCCAAGCTCTTATCCACTAGTCCATAGGGGCGGTCTGATCTGTCCTTGGTATGTGTAGGGATCTTTCTGGAGAAGTGGGGTTATGATGTCTGGTAGAAATGTTGATTTCCTATGAGCATCTGCTTTCCTGTATCGTTATTTTATATACCGGGGCTCCATTTAAAGTTCATGCTTCCATCTAACCCACACATCAGCGATTGAGACTTGATAAATTATGATCCATTTATTCACGATCCATTTTTAATGAATACCAATAATCCATTTCTGATATGCACATTTCAATTTTCAATACCATCACAAGTCACTTTTACAACAATTCACTTTTCGACTACATTCACCGAGATCCAAACAAAAACTGATTTAAATTTTGAAAAGGGTTGCCAGCTCTAAGCTGGGTCAGAGGTTACATGGATTACGAAACAGCCAATGAGAAATATTCAGGTCCCTTGCCAAATCCGAACAACAAAGCTAAGCCAATGACATTCGAATCTAGCATGGGACTCATGAGTTTTCAATTTCAGTTTTAAATATTTCCAAACCGTTATAACATTTTAAACGTACCAAAGTCTGAACAGCAATTAATCATTTCTCTCTAAATATTTCCAGACCGTTACAACATTTTAAATGTACCAAAGTTTGAACAGCAATTAATCATTTCTCTCTCAAAGCACATCAGTGTATAAAACAAAGAACAGTTACAATCCATATACATAGATGTAGTAATATAACAAACTTCAATTATTTAAACTCTGATAGTATATACTAATCTCATGCAGTGACAGAGATGGAAAGATCTATTTAGCAAACCTGTTTATTTAAATTTCTGGTTTATAAGTCACCAGCAACCAAGGAATTCATAATTTTAAATATTAACGGCATAGAATGATAGATAAAGATATATTGAAGTTTACAGAAAGTCTTGAATTTGATTTGTCCCTTTTCAAGGTTTAAATTTATGAAATATTCTTGAAAAGCCTTGAATTTCATTTCTAGAGATTTTAGTGCCTGAAAATAAATGAAGGTCTGTTTGTAGAGATGTAAATTTGTCTATAATTGTTGGTTACTTGTATATAACAACGTTAGCCATTAGCCGGGCCAGTGGCTTTTATTGGTTTTAACCTACTTTTACTGTATGATTGATTGCTGATATTGTTGTTGAGCCACAGATATATGTTTATGGGTCTGAGATTAAATAAGTAGTTGTGTGTTTTCTCTGTTGTCTTTCAAATCCAAACTTAATCATGATAACCGCCATGACTATTTAATCTGATGCTCTAATTAGCAACGTGATCAAAAAGACTTGTCATTACTATCGAGATATACAAGCGTGTGTAATTGAACGGAATGGTAAATGAGGCCACGCAAGAATGACCATAGAAGCCCGATTAAAGGAAAACAATTACAGCAAACAATGTGTTAATTACTTCCATTTCTGGCAGATAGGAACTACTAATAAACTACTTCAAACAGCATTACGGAAATGAAAGCCCAGCAGGAGGCAACCTGAAGCAGCCATTGTTACCTATCATCACACACAGCGGGTAAAAATGGCCTGGGATTAAACCGACCCCATCATCATTACCAAATCATTCAAGAAGTGCTCTATCAGCAATGATTTAGATGCCATGGAAGATGATGTATTGTGGGCTGACAAATCTGACTCCTACGAAGAATGCAACAACATGTATGATGACATGATCATGATGACACATGAATAGATACAACAGATGTTCAGTGAAGAGTGTGATGATGATGATTTATTTATTTTTGAATCAATATTACTGATTTTAGTGCATCTTATACGCAGGTTCGATGTAGGGGGGTATTGGTTCTAAAAATAGTGGCGTCTTATACACGAGTGCAACTTATACATGAGTATATACAGTAGGTGCCATGTGTTAGTCATGCTTGTGGTGTATATCTGTGGCTGACCATGTTCATGCACTCATGCAATGACAACAGCTTTGCTTAATCCTCCATCTCTAGTTGTTTTTGGTGTTTACACAAGGATATCTACACATGGGTGGCTTCAATGCAGGGGATTTAAGGTGGGAGAAAAGAGAACTTGAATAATAAAATGTAATACATTCTAAAACCAGTTATAAAGTGTCATATTTGACTACAACATGAGGAAACAAAAAGATGCCATATAGAACTTTTATGATGTTGATGATGACAAGACTACTGCTAAATGTAAGGAGTGTCAAAGTGATATTAGTAACAGAGTTCTACGACTGAAATGTCACAGAGAGAAATGTCACAGATAGAAATGTCACAGAGAGAAATGTCCAGCCCTTCGCAATACACCAAAGAAGAGAACATTTGATTGTATTGAGAATGATGAAACCAGTCATAAATTGAATGAATCCACTCAAAAATGGAGTGTGATAAAATATGACATGTCAACTCATTCCAAGATGAAAACTCAGCTAGATGAACAAATTGCACGTCCATTCTATGCCTGTAATATTCCATTCAATGTTATCTCGCACCTTGAGAAGTGAGATGAGCCCAGGTTGTCTAAAGCCGCTAAATTAGTAACATGATATTGATTTCTGAGAGGCAAACATGAAATTGACTGATGAGATTTCAATGAGATTATGAAGAAATATATGTAAAAGTGTTCTTCTCTTCTTGTTATCCAAAACATTATAATCAATCAATCAAATTTTCAATCAGTCAGTCAGTATCAGCCAGTTGAATAGTAAAAGCCAGGTGAGTTAAAACCGCCCCCTTTAACTGAGGGCAGTTGAAACTGACCAATACCTGGTATATAAACTTAATCTTCAGGGAAGAATCTAGTTAGTATATCTTATTATCTATCTCAAAATGTTCACTGTCTACCTGTTACTAGTGTTAGATAGTGTAATAATAATAATAGATGAAATGGCAGTTATTTTATGTAGCTGTTTAAGTCAAATAGGGGAGACACATATAGTCTGTAATTTACAGATTTGTCATTGGGGCTAATTCTAAAGAAATGTTTAATTTACAATAGATGACATATTCGATTCGATGGAGAAAACTGTACAAGTTGCCTAGTTGAATGAAACATTGATGTCATATTTTTATAATTGTGGAATTTTAAATATTATTCTTCGAGAGACTGTTTACAAAAATGAACAGGATAGAAATATAAGTGGTAAATACATTTAGTACATTTTCATGATGTTCAAAGACATAAAAGCATTTTTATTAATCATAATTACATGTTACTGTTCTGTATTATTTGCTCAAAACAGGAAATTTTTATAATATTTAACTCCTGTTACACCATGACTATTTGTTGTCTCACTGGTAGCGTGTTGGACAACAGATCACTACCACCTGGGTTTGAATCTCACTGTGGATGTTTCATCTTTGACTTCGCTTCATTACCTTTCGAGGTCACTCGGCCCATTTAGCCTACCATGTCCACAAAAGTGACCATAAAACATCATCATCATCGATGACTATTTGTAATACTATTGATTTGGCTTACAATAAAACTGACAGCGTTATTTTTAATGATGTCACAAATATTATGAGCAGATAATTGATGTCTGTTTAATATGTTGTGTACATTTTGTAGTTTGGTAAAGTTTTGCGAAAGAAGTGATTTAAAGTCTGTAAGATATATATGTTCAGTTTCCATATGTGCTTATCTTGATATCAAGGTTGGGTTTTTACTGTAAAAAACCTAATTTTTATATTACATTGTAAAAACTGTTAATAACTGTAAAATACTGTAAAAAACGTCATTCATTATAACTATAAGCCAATTCTACTAGTCTTAGTGGCTGTTGTTCAACGCATTTATGCAAAAGTGTCTTTCACATTAATTAACACACTACTCAATATTTGACTCATGGACATTTTGTGTAGTAGCATTGTTAGCTTGCTTATGACCACACTTTTGCACTTTGCATATTTCTTATTTCCAATGGTAACATGTAAAAAAAATCACTTTTTACATGACTAAAGGCTGGATATCAAATAATAATTACAGTATTATTTCAAAATTTTCTATAATATAAGCCAACATGCAGGTTTGTATCAATGAGAAAGTGTAACATTGATTCAAATTAAATTCTGGCTCCCTTTATGTACCCCAGGCAAAATGAAGTCACATTTTAAAACTATATGTCACGTGAGAAATGAAGTCACATCTTAACAACACAATACATGTATGTGTCAAGATTGGATAGAGAGTTATTCTGAGACTAGTAGATTATCTACCGTATATACAAGTAGTAATTACCCACATACCAGATATAGTTAAGTAGTGAGTGAGGGTCAACTAAACTGGGTATTGGGTTATCATAATGTGGATTAATCTGTTAACTTAATTGCTGTTTATGTATTACAGTCATGTTGTAGTAGATCTTGTTATATTGTTTTCATTTTACTGTTTTAATAACTGCATTTTGTTTAGTCAGTGTAAAAATGGTAAAAACCGGGTTTTTTACATGACGTTAATAACAGTTAATTAACAATGTCAATAAAAACCTGCCAGTCATGTTTTCTGTACAATCAGATAGCACAGTGAGCTCAGTCACCCCTGAGCCACATGTAGGTGCCTTCATGGTCTGACTGGTAATGTGGTTGACCACAGATCTCAACCACCCGAGTTCAAATCTCGGCATGGGCTTATCCGAAGGGTGTTTTATCTTTCACTTCACCTCACTATCTTTGTAGGTTGTTCGATACATTTAGATTTTCCTATACACACTAGTGGCTATAACACATCAAACATCCACTCTGAGCTATATGTCTCAGGTCTGACTGTCCTATTGTTATATATCTATGTATTGTACATGTGGTGTTAACAATGTCTGGGACATGAATCCCAGTAGGAGTGAACGAATATAGATGAACGTTATGGTAAATTCTACTTGTTGATGTTCTGGTATTCCCAATTAGGTCTCAGTGTAATTTGAGATTCAGCTGTTATGAAATTGGTTGAATACTACGAGGAAGGTTGAAAACCAATCAACATCCATAGGTTGATCACTTCTTTTGGCAAGATCAATATCAATTAAAACTTGGATAAAACAGATTTTGACTATTTCATACAAATGTGAAAGAAAACATATACACGATTGTTGAACTAAAGTTTATTTACAATCTCTATGAAATGTAATATGTATATACTTTTCTACAAATTAAACCATTTTATATATATATATATATATATATATATATATATTATGTAGTTGATTTAGGGCACTTTCTACACTTGTTCTTATGTTATAAAGTTGTCCTATCTTGGTTTTATGATGATTTTGTTCTATAAGAAGTAATGTTAGTGATTGATGAGAGACGTTTACATTATGTCTTTATCTCTGTATGCAGATTTATTTTAAGATGTTGTTAATACTATGTTATATATATCATGTGATATCATGTCTTGATGTACTCTTTATTCCAGTCCCTATACCGATGTTGGTCCTGGGTCCTAACTCTGATAATGAGAAGATTTTCTATGATGATCTGGATGGCTGTGAACTGTGTGATAACGTCACTTATCTCGGTTAGTATCTCGGTTATTATGCACAGCGTATATCACACTTGAACATACACACACATGTAGGCCTGAATATCTTCATCACCGCTGACAATGTCTGGTCATATTTCGGTAAAGTAAACCTCTTCAAAACTACTTGAGTAAATCTTGGGTAAAAATAACTCTACCTGAGTAAAAAGTAAAACTAATTTCTAAAAGTAATTGAAGTAAAAGTAGAAAATAAAATTTATTGTAACAAAAAAATTAAATATACAAGAGATATAAAAATTCACAGACGTACAGACATGTGCTGCCACCTGGAGTTCACTGAACAAAGCCCTTGTTCAACTTCAGCAAGAGCTCATTTTCAAAGTTAAAGTCACCAATGTGAGCCCTCATTGGGGGTGAAGATATGCCAAACTGCAATGAACAGGCACTCGCAGCGCAAACTGGCAGGGGAGTGTTTGTTTCAAAGAATGGCTGCTTGATGAGTGGCTATGGAGTGACTGCCATCGTCTCTGTAGATGGACTCAGCAGATACTCATCAAGCTGTGTGAGAGCTGTTGAATTGTCGCGCTTTTTAATAAAGAAGTCGTCATCTTCATCCAAATGGTCCGATGCCTGGTCATCTGGTGTTACCTCCTGCATTGCGGTCAGGTGCCGCTTGATGAACCCCAAGCCCTTCCTCGACTAGAATCGAAACATCATACACACTCCATAATCACTATAGAATTCAAACTGATTCCACTGAATCCGGAATGCAAATACACTTGTTTTGTACAGTATTAATAACCATTGTCCTGCCAAATGGATGGTCTCCTCTGTGATCTAGTTGGTAGCGCATTGGACCACAGATCACTACCACCTGAGTTCGAATCTCTGGCGTGGGCATATTTGAAGGATGTTTCATTTTTTACTTCGCTTCATTACCTTTGGAGGTTACTCAGCCCATTTAACCTACCATGTGCACAAAAGTGGCCATAAAACATCAATCAATCATCAATCACTTGTCAAATGGATTCACCTGGTGATTAAAATAAGAATACTTAAATTTGATTATTTAATGTTTTCATCTATTTTTAGTGTGTGTGTGTTTGTGCGTGTATATATATATATATATATATATATATATATATATATATGGATTATTAACTACATCTGTGCTGTCTTAATATCTGTGATGATAGTCATTTGTTTTCCATAATGTACCTGTGATATTAATGTTTTTAATACCTTTTTTATAACCTGGTATTGATTAATTGTTCCCCTTGTTATGGTTTTGTGGGCTGAGTTAATGCTATATAATATGGATTATTTAGTAATTATAAGATAGACAATATAGTCATATCACAGGTAATCTAATTCCTGAAAACAATTTTGGTTTGGAATTTGTAACTGTATAAGATATAAAGTTACAAATTCCAAACCAAAATTGTTTTCAACTTTACACTAACTAACATTATCCTTGAAGATTACAAACAATTGTTTAGTTCATAAATGTTCCCAGTAATTGTTTCTTCATTTGTTGACTTAAACATAAATCTTATCCCACTGTTTGTATGGAAAATAAAATCTTTCTGCAAAATTGTGCAAAAAGTAAACAGTGATGTTTGACATGTGATACTCATCTGTCAGAAATAGTGCATGAAGATACCAAAAGTATGGACAAATAAATAAACAAATTATAGTTGCATGTGCACAAATAAATGTCCATCAATCAATAAGTCTACTCATCAGTCATTTTTATTGTTGGCTACGTTTTTTATGTGTGAATTACAAACTGTGAAAATGTGTTTCAAAACTTTTGATTGATTAGTGGCAGATTTCATGCCATTTCATACAAAATGCAATATCATGGATCCTTTGAATTAGGATCCAAGGTCTGACTGTGTTATGAACGATTTTGGGTGGGATGGTTGTTCTCAGACTTTATATTTCGGGGGGGGGGTTATTATCAGGATAAATGTTAATATTGTTTCACTGTGATGTGGGTTATTAGTACTCTAAAACGGGCAACTAAACACAAATGACAGGAAGAAACCTCATTGTTAGATCACCTCAGATATATCAGTGCCAATCAACTCAGGACTACATTTTTTAAACACAAATCAAAATGCCAATCAAGTTGATGATTGGGGCACTGACGATTAAATTATGATCTTAGTTGAATTCTGACTCACTGACTTTTCCTATTCATAATGCATTCTGCATTTTTGACTGATTCCAGGTAAAAAAGGAATCTACACATCAAGTAATGGCCTAAAGGTGGCGTATCTCAGTGGCACTGACCCCAAGATGCAGTCGGACTCACCCGAAATCTGCTTTAGTCAGAACGACGTTTGTGCTCTGACAGTGTCTTCCTCGAGTACAAGCTTTAAAGGCGTTGACCTATTGTTGACGTCGCAGTGGCCTCGTGGTGTAGAGAAATATGGCATAAAGGCGGTAAGTTTATTTTTGTTCCATTTGTTGATACAACAATAATAACAACTACTATTACTACAGCCTTTTAGATAGCACAGTGATTAGAGCATTGCATTGCAAATATTTAAATTATGGGTTCCAAATCCGAAATTAGCCTAAATAAACCAACCAATCAAACATATGATGAAATGACACAAGTTATGAAATGATTACTAATATACTCTCCATCACTGAAACAACAAAGATAACTAAAATAGGATCTTAAAAGAAACAAAATATAGATGAGATTCTCCTGTCAGATGTCCACTTATCCACACTTGTCTTTCATACTACATATCAATATATGAATGGATCAGATTATAGTAAATATTACTGATATGATTCTGTCTAGTCTCAGCAAGGTATTGAACTCTGTGTGTGTGTGTGTGTGTGTGTGTGTGTCTAGGTTCGCGCTAGGCATTTGCCAGTTGCCATACACAAATGTTTGTATGGTTTGGCGAAACAAAAAATGCGCTTTATTGCCAATTTGGCAAAACATGAAATGCTCATGTCAAATGCCGGTTTATATCTCCATTTGATTAAATGCCACACCCGCACTGATACCTCACCAATCCGCACTAAAAAAGTACTGGTCCCGACTGTAGGATGCATTTTGGACTGATTTTCAGCAGAAAGTGGGTAATGATAAACAACAAATATTTATCATCCAGTAGTTTCCTGATCTGAAATAATGCTAAAATCTCCTGCTGTAACCATTTCAGATGTCATATTTATAAATATTTAGTGAATATATGAACCAAGCTTGAAGGATTTTAGTGAGCTGTTGATCTTGGCCGGTAAACGTCCATTTTGTATTATGATGGTCACGTGACTCAAATACTCTCTCCTGATTGACCAGTTGTCTTTGTTTACATTAAATAAAAGCACATGGTCTTTATATGATATATTTCTCTGTCCCTTTCCTGTTTATTTGTTTCACCATTCTGTTTTTTTTCCCATTTTATGTTAATATTATGATATAAATATGGATTTCACATATCTTATTAACTGTTTTCATACTTTGTTGAAGGAATTATATGCAGTGTTTGGTAATTTACTTGACTCTCTGTGTATGAATTATTACTGTCTTGTTTGATATTTTGTGCTTTATTTTATATTTAAACAACAGTGGGCTTCCCCTAAACATCACCAAATTTTATTACTGGATGAACTATGAACTGTTGATTATTATATACTTGTATTGTGTTAGAGGGTGGATCAATAAAACCACAAACACATAATTATAGTCTTTATTGCCTCCATGGTCTAAGCACTGCGCTATTGGAATGCCCAATAGCACATTCAGAAACATATTCATATTAAAAACTCAGGAAAACTGAATGAAGAATCTTGTCAAAAACTATACATCAAAGTATATAAACATTTACGTTTAAAGAGATAGTAAAGCAAACAGGTGCCCATAAATTTGAATACGAATTAAGGGATTTGAATAAAGTGATTTGAAAGTTGAGATTATTTGAAATTTCTATGCAATTAAATTTAGATTAGATATATATCAAATGTGTAATATATGCTAATTGGTTATGATGTGGTAGCAATCAGATGAGTGCCATTTGCCAATGTATTGTTTTATTTAAAATGAACACCACTTTTAAAGTATTGCATATACCTTCTTAAAGTTATAGTTTATGCTGACGGAAAACTTTTTAGTTTAAAAATTGTGTAGTTTTCTTTTTCCAAGTACAGTCATATAGCTGTTGTGGTGTATTGATCTAATTTATGTAATGTTTCTGTGCCCAGGAAGGTGTTAATACCAAACAGGTTGGATCAGAAACTATATCACAGGTTGCTATAGCCATGAAGCCGAGGTATCACTTTTGTGCGATGGAGGGAGTATTTTATGAGAGATTACCTTACAGGTTTGTTGTTGAGGCTTCTGAAAGTCAAGAAGAAATATTTAACTTGTAATGACATATTGAATACAAAGAGTAGTTTTGACATTTTTGTCATTTACTCATTCAGTCCTCTAAAAAATTAACTCATTTATATATGAAATGTTTGTTTATCTCCAGAAATCATAAAGTCCTACAGGAAAGTGCGCAGCATACGACCAGATTTATTGCTCTTGCTAAAGTAGGAAATCCGAAGAAATCCAAAGTAATAGGCAAATACCATAATTGTATTATTACTCTACATTAATAACAATAAAATATAAAATATTGGCATTCTCCTAATATAATTTATGAGAAGATTATTTTAAATGATCCAACATAATGAGTACAGAGTACCTCTCCTTATTGATTTACTTTCCAGTTCCTTTACGCATTTAACATTACACCGATGTGTGATGTTCCTGAAGTTGATCTAACAAAACAACCATCCGACGTCACAGAATGTCCATACTCGCATCATCCCTCATTGTTATTACCTCAAGATCAAATGGTAATTATAGAGATTAAAGCTGTAATACTTTTACTAAATAACCATCCATTATAGGTAAGCTGGTAGTTACATGAACTTTGTTGGGACACGAAACTGGCAAATGTCATAATGTCATGTTAATAGTTGGGCTTTTAGTTTTAAGCCTCGCTTTACCGATGTTTATTTTCATCAGGATCAGAAACCAGCACAGTTCTTTTACGATCAGAAAATGTTGGACAAAAAAACTATGGGGGAGGGCAAGAGAAAGTCACAAGAGAAAAAGGATTGGACGCCAAGAAAACAAGGTAAATGTTTTGATCGTTGATATCACTTGTTAACAATTGATTTTGATAAGTGCTAAATTGAACTCTGATACAGTAAAATATGTCAAATATCAAGTCACATAAATTAGGTGGGAAATTCAGATTTAAAACACTGATGAATGTTATACTAGTTTATGTCCTCGTATGCTTTCCTCACTCATAAGATTAGATTGACCTTTAACATTTTACAGAGATCACAATTGATGATAAACAACTGTTAAAATGATGGTTACCTGTATTTATTTCAGTTATTTATTAATTATTATTTTAGTTTTTCCTATGTGGTACATATAAGTTTCACTATTAACTTGTGTGTCATGTTTTAATAATAATAATAATGTATATTTAATAAAGTGTCCTTATTAGAAGGAACCATTTAAAGGTACTCTACAAATAATATGTAATATAATAATACCCCAAATAAAATATAATTATTATTCATCTGTGAAAGCGACCTTGAATTGGTGTGTTTTTAGTTTCATGTTTTATATATGTCTTATATGTGGTCATTGTATTAATTTCTTTTCTCTCTACTACTAGTCTCCATACATCATTGAGGGATTGTTTTTCATAATTCAAACATTATCAGTAATTCTTTATGTCATCTTTGATCTAACAAATGTTTTTTCTCCGTAATCACCTTCTGTGTTCATCTTTCTGCACCTGTAATTTTCACCAGTTTTATTGTTTATACATTAAACACATATTGTGCAATAATGTTGTGTTATTTAAGCTAAACCTACAGGTCCATGTTGGTTTTGTCTTGGCAGTGCGGAGGTGGAGAAACATCTTGTGGTCAGCGTTGGTTCACAGGTGATGATGATGTTTAACAAGTTATATGATACTGCCGATTTAAATAAATAAAGAATCATTTTATAATTATGTTTCACATTAGTGACTTAGGTGAGTGAGTAAGTGAGTGAGTGAGTGAGTGAGAGAGACCGATCAGGCAGGCGAGTGAATTAAACATTATTACTTATTTCCCACACCGTATTAATCTTGATTACTGTCTGTTTGACCTGACCCATTTTTCTATATTACAGTGTTACCTAGCCTTAGCTAAGGGTGGATTGACTGATGATCACGTACTGATTCTGCCAATTGGCCACTATCAGTCTACAGTATCAGCTCCAAGTGAAATAATAGATGAGATAGACAAGTATCCTTTATGTGAAAAAAAAGTTACGCCGACAACCGGAAATATCTACGTGTGAAAAATGTGAATGTTTGATTTATTGTGATCAAATATCATGCCGTTATATGACTTAATTATTAATCCAGATACAAAACAGCATTGAGGAAGTTCTTTAAAAGTCATAATAAGTCTGTGATATTTTATGAGAGAAATTATAAAACACAACATTTACAGATACAGGTAACGTATGTTAGGTACTAGTACCCTACTTATACACACAACATCATATTTACACATCTGAATAATTTCACTCACTTATCTACTTGAGGACTCTAATCTAGACAGGCTTTACACCATCAACTTAGTAAAATATGAGGTTTTAGACAACCAAAAAATATGATTCATTGGTAACTAAGTACAAGGTGGGTATCTAGCAAATGGTCAGCTACCAGGATACCAAGTGATTGTGTATCTATTACCAGAATATTCAAATAATGGGTTAAGCAACTACCAGCATACATATTGTGGAGCTGTGCTGACACAGTTAGTTAGAGCATAGGGCTTGTAGCTGAAGGATTGCTGGTTTGAGGCTCTGGGAGCGGCAATGCTGTTTGCTGATCTGAGTCAGGGATAATAATATTGTACAGCGCCTCAGAACAGAGCTACCTGGTTCTGGCGCTATTTAAACATGCATTATTATGTATACATATATTTATACAGTTAACTAGTGAATATTCAATTACGTAGTTACCCAGCTAACTTGGTACTTAGTAATTTGGGTAGCTTAATATTGGGCTAGACGGGGTGGTTCAATGACCTAACTAGTAACGTGTTTGGCCACAGAACTCTGTTACTTGAGTTCAAATTCTAACATGGCTATGCCTGAAGGATGGTTCATCTTTCACTTGACCTCATCACCTTTGCAGGCCTAGCCTATCTCATTGAAAGAATTGGTTCTAAAAGAGCAAAAATATCTGTTAGTCACAATTTCATTACCTGATGAGCACCAGATTCTTTGCCAACCAGCTATATCACTGTTGAGTTGAGAACCCAACTGGTAAATAAAATCAGCTACATAGGTAGTATACATTCAGCTTACTAACTGAATTATGCTTAGGCATTTTTTTTAGAAGTGTCATCTGTCATTTGTTAGATATAATTGATGTTAAAAAAACTAGAATAATAAAATGATGGAGGACATTAATCAATGTCAACATTGTTTCAAGCTGTAGTAGGAGAACATATTTAACGAGGCGTCAGGCCAAGCTTAAACCAAGGAGGTGTAATATCACTGGACCCAGAGTAGCTGGCGCTGCAATGGAAGTAGCCGGGGAAATTTTCTGGGTTCCTGCTTATAACATGCCCGTTGTCCTGTCAGACGTATGACATTATTCAGTATTTACTGTATTTTCAGATTTTCAATGAGCCCAAAATAGGGTTTTGTTATTAGTGATTGGGGAGTATTTCTATCTTTTTCTGGTCATAGTTCTTATGTTTTGCTGGAAAACTAACTTCACCTGGTGTTTTGGATCAAATTAATGAAACTAATCATTTCTTACCCATACATCTTTCAATAGTCTCACCTAATATGGAATAGTTGTTTATTAAGATTTGAAGTCTTTTAATAAAGTTCAGTATACATGAAATGTACATGACACAGTATATTTACTTTGCATGTTTGTCAAAGTCCTAAAAACCCCAGATGTCTATGAATATATATATATATATATATATATATATATACACACACACACACACACTAGTATAACATATTGAACACTATTGTCAGAATGCTTACATATAAATAGTAGAAAGCAAACTAGATTACAAGTTAATGCACTAACCATATTTCACATTAATTTATTCATTAATGATCATATAATAATAATATTAATTAACTTAATCGTTTACAGTATATTGTAATTTGTATGTGACAAGAATAAAACTTAGAATCATAAAATTTAGATAATACTGCACATTATTTTAATTATTGTAATATACAAAAACAATATTACAGTAAATAGAACCATTTGTTTTGATCAATTTGGCTAATTAGGTGAACTGTATACCTGAAACACTATTAATGAAGCTACAAATAGCAGATAATCAAGTTGATTCTTTCCTTATATACCATACAGGCTGTACCAATACCATTAGATCTGTCTGATCAGATCAAAGATACCTTCGAAGGATGTGCCTTGTGCCAGAATATGGAACTACACGAGATACCAAAACTTTCAGATCTGAAGCAGGTATTTATAGTTTATCTCTTGGGGAGAGCACAGTTTCCAGTGATTTAAATTATTATCATACAATGTATAATGTTGGCTCACTGTCACAGTGGTAATTCAAACATGCAAAAAAACAGATTTTCAAAGCAAATCAATAAATGTTTAGTAAAAATGGAATCCAGGTATTGTACTAATAATGACATTATGCCACAAGCACTACTTGTTAATGACTGTTTTGACAATTTACAATATCACATTATTATTTGTTTTACTGACCATAAAATAATTGCTTTAAAACTTAAATAAAATTCTTGTCAATCGGCACATGTATATATACGGATGGATGAATGTTGTTTAACGACACATCAGCACAATTTAGTCCATTCAGTGTCCTCATATATATATATATGTGTGTGTGTGTGTGTGTGTGTGTAATAAAACTACCTCAAAAAGTAACAGGTAGTGATGCCTGAAGAATGTTTCATCTTTTACTTCATCTCATTACTTTCGGAGGGTGCTCAGTAGTGCAGTGGTTAGAGCATTGTGGGGAAAAACATCCAAGTTATGGGTTCAAATCTGGCTTGTACCTGTGTTTGTGGGATTTGATCGGTTTGACCACTTGCCATGAATTGGTGGAGTAAAACATTAATGAAAATGTTGATCTTCTAAAACAAAAGGTAAATATATATTTCTGCCAAAACGTGCTTCAATTATTTGGCCTTCTGGACGAGACATTCAAGAAAAACAGACTCGTATATAAACAGTTGATGGATTCAAATTAATACGGCTGACATATTAGAATTGTTTAATTTGGAGTACAGTCTTGTATATAATGATTAGTTGATTTCCAGATTGCCAATTAATTAGTGGATGACTATGGTTAATCAGGAATCCAGATATGTCAGTACAGTACATATAAATATGTTCCTTGTATTGTGTTCTCTAAGGATTACACTTCCTCAATAGTGACTGTGTGCTCCTGCAATGCACTGATTAAAGCAATGTCTGTAAAAGTCCAGATTTTGGGTTCAAATCCAACTCATACCTGTGTGTGTGGGTTGTTTTCCTTAAAGAAGTTCCTCCCTTGATCATATTTGCCAGGTGTGACCAGTGCCAAGACTTAACAAGCCACACATTCACTCACTCACTCCATTGTAACTACATTCTTACAACAGCATTGACATATTGAGGAATGTGTGGTTGGTTCTCTGGTGGCACAGTGGTTAGATCATTGCACTACAAACCTCCAAGTTGTAGATTCAAATCTGACTCACTCCTCAATATTTGTGGGATATTTTCCTAGCCAGTCACCCCTCATCTATATGTCCCAAGTGTGACTATTGCTGAGGTTAGATAACTTAAATCAAACTTTGAGGAAGTTTTAAGAATACAGAATACTCCATCTCATCGATCTAAATAGTGAGTCAATCAGTCAACATCTGATTGATAAAAATCAGTGGAGACTTGGATTCAAGCTTGAAAACTCTCATGTGCAAGAAATGTTCTCTCATCTGAGCTATTTTCTTTCATCTTTTAGTGTACTAATGCCCTTTTTCATCTTTTCCTTTCGTCAACAGATTGTGCCAGAAGGTGCGCCATACTTCTATGTCGAACTGCCCTCTGGTGACAAATTACTGTATCGTATTAGTAAAGGCTTCCCACTGAACTTTGGCAGGTTTGTACTTAATGAACTTAAGGCATTGCATCACATCTTGCATACATTTGATGGTCCTGTTTTTAGCTAAAATCTTGTAAAATGTATTAGCCATACACCGAACAGTTAATTCAAGCGGTTGTCATTTTAAGCTGTAGTTATTTTTGTGTGTAATGTCGAAAATTACAAACTTCATCCCACTCCACCTTACAGAGAAGCTGTTGCTGATCAGATGTTGCTAAACTTACCACAGAGAGTGGACTGGAGAAACTGCAAACTATCCAAGGACGAAGAAACACAGCATGCAAAAACATTTCGTACAGGTTTTCAGAAATATGATTTCAACGTTTAGCAACATTCACAACACCATTATTCGGGCAGCTATTTTGACAAAGTTCCCAGCAGTTATTCGGCTGAAATGCAGTCTTTAAGGCGTTTACTTAAGTTATTGAACAAATAACTCTATGACCGTTGCAGCAGGATTCAAACAGGTTACAATTAATTCAGCAGAGCTCTTTTGTTTTTATTGGTTCATTCATTTCATATCGTGCGTATCCACAATATTCATCTTAAAAATGTCTTATCTTAGTTGCTCTTTATTTGCATACTAATTATTTTATTGTAATATTCATTAAAACATATGATTGTTGAAAAGCAATTACTGCATAGTTTGGAATGAAAAATGGTAATAAAATATATATTCTTTTTAGAAAGTGTTATTTTTTTAGTTAATGAAATATACTTCTTGATTTAATTTGATGTAATGTTTTTATTTGGACTGCATTCATAACCTAATTCTCTCTCTCTCTCTCTCTCTCTCTCTCTCTCTCTCTCTCTCTATACATAATTATCACAATAAAGAGTGATGGCACTAGGAAAAAGTTTGTATCAGGTGAAGATATGATCAACTTTTATAATTGTCTATTGGCAATTTAAAGTAACAATGGCCCTTTAATTTTAATATACAAAATTTCCATAGCCCACTATATAAAATCTATAAGAAGATTATGTTTCAAAGATGACTATCTCTCCAACATATGTTCCGGGGATATTGCTGACATCCTTCTTCTAATAGAAAACGATGGTACAAAGCTTTCAGACTCGATATACAGTTGCAGAATATACTATTAAGGTTGGACACAGTTGGACTTGCTAGTTCAGAGCATTGGAAGAGGACAGAGTGATATAATCTCCTCATCAACAACGTATGCTTGATCTTCATAAGCAATAGCCAGTAAGAAGTCATCATCATGGTATGCCTACCGTACATAGCATATGTATTGATGCCGTGTATACGTTGTTTACAATCTGAATGCTGTTGATATTATGCTCAGCAAGATTATCTCTGTTCACTGGAAATAGACAACATATTCACCCACTATATGACACAATATATTAATTATCTTTTTCATTTAAGACTTATTATTAAGTTGTCTAATTTTTCCAATCTCCTTTGGATCTTTTGGACGGCGTTCGGAGCCAAATTTGTCATAAACGTGATTTAAAATCTACTAAATGTACGTATAGGTTACAGCTTATAAATGTGTGATCACATAAACCTAGTCTATCGATGTATTCTCCAAAATATTACTGACAATATTGTTATCATTGGTTAACATCAGGTCCAATACATGATGTACAATTATGTTCACGTCCATATCTGTCATGTTTTTAGTGCACTCACTCGGGTCGTTTCCTGTTTTAAAATACTCCCAGTGACGGACGCGCTCTAGAGTAGTCCTTATCTCTTCATTCAGAGTTTTTCCCAAGCCCTAAATATCATCAGTGCATTTTCCAATTTTCGTACGATTGGAAGATTGCAGTTAGGATTTCCGTTGGAACTAGAAACTTGGCTGGCCGTTTCTACGATTTGACATGTGGTCGCCAGATGTAAACAATATTGGCGTCATACACGCAGAGAGAGTGAAAGGGCGCGCGAGATAAGAGACACGGTTGTCTTATGATGACTAGCGATGCCATGGCGACGAGATCGCAAGACGAGATTATGGATTGATTAAACAAGGATTTTATCATTTCTACACACCGTACGAAGAATGTAGTACAATTAGAGATGATATGTTAAAGATCGAAGCAGTCATACATTGGCACGTCGCTTATGTATATTAACTAAGTACTTTTTGTTGTTTACGGCCATACCACGTTGAAAATACCGGTTCTCGTCCGAACACCGAAGTGAAGTAACTTGGATGGGTGACCGCCTGGGAATATCGAGTACTGTAGACTTAACTCAACTTGTCTAACAAAGTCTCTACTTCGATTGTAGTCACTTATTTTACAATATTTAATTATAATTTGTTTATTATATTTCATTAGTATTTTTAAGTTCACATTTCCCTTCTTGGTTCTATTTTATATTATCAAAGAAGGAAATTAATTCCTCTCAACCGTCCAGTTGTCAATATACGGCTACTTGTTTTATAAACACCCCCCTAGTCTACGTAACCAGAAATACACGTAAACCAACATTCAAAACAACACTCAAAATACAAAGGGATTATTACAAAAACAGATAGGACAGCGTTAAGAAAATCCCTTAGAACAATCCGGCTTCTTGGTTCCAGACATTATAGCCATCGTTGTTACTTACTAATAAAGTCCGTAAGGTAAAGATGTTTACAGATAAGATCGTAAAGAGTATGGTAATACAGTACAGTAAGCAGTTAAAAGATACATGTATAAAGTTTTACTTTTCTGAATAAAGTTTAATAAACTTTTGATGATAAAGGAGATTCTAGCAGAGTTGTTTGTTTAACGTTGTGCTTATATATAGTGATGCATTTTTGACTTAGAATGAGTCAATTTAAAGTACCATTGAGCACTTATAGGCCACGTAAGTGCTACCAATATGTGAAGACCTGTAATGGATGAACATACTAATGTGACATCATCAACTTATATAACATTGTTATAGTTAAAATCGCTGATAGAGAAGCCATATTTAATAGCATTATCGTCGTTCATTACAGAGATCTGTCTATAATATGTCGTATTAGGATCTAGAGTGGACTTCTTTTGTCGAGCCGTGATAGTGCAGTTAGTTAGAGTGTAGGGCTCGTAGCTGAAGGGTGGCGGGTTCGAGGCTCTGGGGGCTGCAATGTTGTTATGTGGCGACTGGTTGACTCATCCATAAAAATGAGTACCTGACAGGACGCGCTGGCTATGTGTTTGAGTAACGCTTTGCGCCTATAATGGCAGCAAGCGTTGTATGCTCCCTTGGGAGTTGAGATATGTGCTGGATGGAAACAAGTCTGAGACAGGGTTAATAATACTGTACAGCGCCTCAGAACAGGGTTACCTGATTCTGGCGCTATATAAACATGCATTATTATTATTATATTTTAAGTATCGGGATGATGATCTCTTTTAGGAAGCTTATTGAGACACATGCTTATGTTAGGTGTTCAGACCAGACATGGGGTCAATTCAATTCCGGAATAGGAATTGATTATTTAAAAAAATTGGAATTGATAAATTTAAAATTGGAATTGAAGTTTGCTACAAAAAAATATATCCACAAATTAATTTACCATTTAATTATTTGATTCAGAAATATTTCTTCCATGACAATCCTACTTGGAATATAAGCCACTCGGAGTAGGTATTACAAGTCGGTACTAGGAGTAGGTACTCATCGTAAAAAGTATTAGGCAAAAAAAAGATTTGGTAAAATTGAATTGGAATGGAAAAAAATTGGAACTGAATTGAAATATTCAAATCAATATGTAAGCTTGAATAACGCAGAATACCTAACTTTTGAATTAATCGCATATCTATTTAAATTGTTCATTATTCCATGTGCTTTATTGGTAACTGTACACAATATCTCGCATGATCTACATCTGCTAATCCCACATGGTTTTGAACACGACTGACTATTTGTAGGATTAGTCGGATTAATGTGACGTTGTTGTATTTGTAGTTCACGGACAGTTTTACTTTTAATATGGCGTAGCCATCTTTTTGAAAAGTTCCCTTTGCATAATGAATGAGACAATATCTGCCATGCTTCATCAAAATCTGTAAATTCTATAACAAAAACGTGAGACTTCAGGATTCATTGAAATGTGTGTTTAGGTGAAAGGAATCCTTATGCAACAGTTGATGAGTGTCTGTCGGTTTAAAGAAGACCTTTGTTAATAATTCATTTTCAGCATCTTTAAATATGGTTGTATCAAAGAAATCAATTTTCTGCTTATTTAATGTAGCTTTAAATATAATCGGTGGTTCGTGATTATTTAAACTATCCAAAAATCCATAAAAAAGCCTTTTCTCCGTGGGGCCACACCATAAATATATCATCTAAATAACGATAGTATGTATGTGGTTATAAAGCTGCTTTATATAAGATGTTGTGTGTGTGTGTGTTTTGTGTTACATATAATAAAGGCGTGGGCTCAGGTTTTCGTGATCAAACGACTACTACCTAAATAGAAAACAAATGTTATATATTAGTACATATATAACGCAGCTATAACAGGAAATAAAGCATATATATCAGTACATATAATATCTATTATGATAATAATTCTAATACCTCCGATAATAACAGAAATAATAGTATTTTCACTCAGCCCAAAATAGCACGACTAGTTTTGGTTATAAGAAACCTTTATCAAGTGCATGTGTCTCTTGACGTTTCTTCAGGGGACTGAATCTCTAGAGTGGCGACTTTTCTTGCTGAGACATGTGTAATGTCCCTAAGCCGCCAAACAAAAACAAAAAGCGAATCACTTACAACCGTGGAGTTTGGGAGTAGAACGCTCAAGTCAGATCACGGCAGTAGTGAGAATGTTTAGATTAATGCTTTGTTTCGGGGAGAATCCCCAGACTGTCGCTTAATCAGCACAGCCTCTCTGTTGGAGTGGTTGAGAACTCCTCCCCCACCACTTAGAGGGGAGCAGTACGGAAAAATGGAACCGAAATACCTTGAGGGTGGTCACTGCCAGAGTGTTTTACGTCCTCAGGGGGTTTTTGACGTCCCCCTTTATTTTTTAATAATTCAGAGGAGACGGCAGTGCCATTTAACGTGGTCAACCACCCACGATGTTGTGAGCCGAGAAATTAATCTCTGGGGAAGTTTCGACATCTTGCGGGGTTCGAACCTGTGACCGTTGGCACCAAGTGTGTGTGTGACTAATACCCTTTTCATTGCTATAACTATGGCGCCTCTTGTCGCACCATTTTGTCTGTGACCTGTTTACACAGCTTCCTATCCAATCCAATCAATTTATTTCAGAATAAAAAAATTCATATACATATGTTACAATGAAGTATATAATACACATAACAAATTATTTAAAAAAGTGAAGTATTTTTGTTCATCTAACTCTAGAGCTAGAATGATAGTAAAACAAACTAGAAACAATACATTGTACTATCAAATTGCTAGTAGCACCTAAACGTGTTTTAAACGTTTTTGTGAACCAGCACCCGAAATGAAACAATATTATTATTGACATAAATTGCACACATACCAAATGCAAAATAATGCTCTGTATATATTATTAAAGGCCACTACAACACGCTTATACGAATAATGTTTATATGTTGCAAATGACAGTCACAGGCAAATAATTTTACTTTAATAATGGAGGAACATGTTTTGAAGCGACTGATAATCATATTCCGTCTTGAATAAAGTGATTTAACATATCTCATGATATCATCATCATCCTGATGTTTGTCATGTATAATTACACCTAAATATTTGTTAATTGTCACGAAAGTCAGAGGTACATCATTAAAGCAGAGAGTAGGTACAAATAAACCATTTAGTGAATTTGGTTTGAAACACATACACTTTGTCTTTGCCATTCATGCCATTCAAACTACAACCAATATAGTTCAGGTTCCAATTAAGCTAGTCTATGTATATATTAAACAACACAGGTGACATAATTCCACCCTGTCTTACACCATTAGACACAGTAAAGAATTGAGAGAATTAGTTACCCCAACGTACACAAAATATTCGTTGACAATAGCAGAATATGAGAAGTCGGATCAAAGTAACATCAATATTACGTTTAATAAGATTCTTAAATAGACACCAATGATTAATACGATCAAATGCTTTTGGAGCATCAAGATAACAAATATATACTGGACTAGAGCGTTGATTATAATATTATGTTATCTGATTGAGAATGTACACACACATGTCTGTACCATGTTTACTTTTAAATCCAAACTGATTATTAGAAGTTTTCAACTGACACTGTAGTGTATCCAAAAATAAGAGTTCCAAGATCTTAGAAACAACACTAGTAATGGCAATAGGCCTGTAATTGTCTTTGTCTGTAATAAGACCCTTTTTATTCTTTATAATAGGAACAATAATAGTCTCCATAAGCTTACAAGGTAACTATAGTTGTGTAGAAATATGACATTAAACAACATTGATAACAAACTAGTAACATTAGAGTATGTGTGTGTATACTTGAAGTGTTAACCTTGTATCAAGTCATTACCTACACTTTTAGCTATTTTATGTTTATGTAGATTGATATAGATTGTGATCTTATGTTACACTTCCAGCTGCTCTCATCCAATAACCGCCAAATTGAACTATAATACGTCGGATATCATTCCATTCGGTCATATTTTCAGATTTGTATTTTTCGTAGATTTCACAATTTAAACAAACTAATTTTGGAGGCTGATACTACGTTAACTGGTTCTTGATTTTATTTTGAATAGTGGCAGGGTTGTATAAAATCAGGATCCACCGAGAAGTCCTTGACATAACTATGCACGATCTTGTTTAAATTCTATACTTCAGTGTGTTAACGTATTAATTCAACAGAATTCTGATACATTCACGATTTGAAATGTTCTAAAATATTGTCTAAGTCTTACTATCTAACCTCATAATCATAGTACGTCATACTAGAATTAGAAATGAGCAATATTCTACCAGGGCGAGGGAAACATTTTAACTTGATATCATTGTTATGCCGATGATACATAAGTGTACACGACTTTGAAGCCATGTGATAAATGGGATGATATTTCATCTTCAATTGAAGCTTGTATTGCAGACATAGTTACGTGGATAAACAGCAACATACTGAAATTGAATAAGGAGAAGACAGAATTCATTGTTTTCTCATCCAAGCAACATGTAAAGAAAACTGAATCTTCGCATTAAGGTAGGATCCAGTTATATAAATTAGTCCATGTCTGTAAGAAATATAGGGTTTATATTAGATAATACTCTAGGAATTGAGAAGCAGGTGAATTCTATATGTAAGTCCTGTTATTATAAAATAAGAAATATAGGACTTATTCGTAAGTACATAAATGATGAGACTTGCAAGACTTTAGTCCAAGCTCTTATTATTTCTCGACTGTGCATTGTTATATAATATCCCCCTCTCTGACAAACCGCCTACAGCGAGTCCAGAATTGTGCTGCACGTCTGGTGACTTGCACCCGCAAAAGAGAACTTATAACCCCAGTGGAACTAAGTGGAACAGCACCAGTGTATCTAAGCGATCTGATCGAAAAATATATACCAGTGAGAAAGTTTTGATCTGAGTCCTATTCACTTTTGAGGGGACCAAGAAGCCATACAGCACTGTACGGAGAGATATCCTTCCGAGCATCAGCTCTCAGACTGTGGAACAAGTTGCCAAACCACAATAAACTAGCAGCAAGTAGAGACATATTTTGTAAGGTTCTTAAAATTCATTTATTTAAATTGGCGTATTTATAATATTAAACCAGTTTATTATGTATGAAATATATTTGATCTGTGCCAGCTCAGGGTATGTTTTAATTGTGTTTTAAATGTAAAGCGCCTTAGAGAATTAAAGTTGAATAAGGCACTATATAAAATACAATTATTATTATTATTATTATTATTATTTAACTGTAAACTGTAATAAATCTTGTATAAATAAAATGTGAATAAATGTTTTTAAAAATGTAATAAAAGTAAACTTAATCAGAATTATAATTTTAACACAAGATTTTTTTTTATGAAGTAATTTATGCAAAGATGTAACTCTACTACATCAGAATGGTGCCTCCGTGGTCTAGATGGTAGCGTGTTGGACCAGAGATCACTATATCACCTGAGTTCGAATCTCGGCGTGGGCATATCTGAAAGGTGTTTCATCTTTGAGTTCCCTTCATTACCTTTGGAGGTCGCTCGGCCCAGTTAGCCTATCATGGCCGTAAAACATTACATCTATTTGATCTATGCCTTATTAGATGTCTTAAAGTAATCTTTCTACATATTATATTATATGTCTCTTAACATACAATGTACATAAAGGCTGATGAAATCTTTCTTCAATATCGAGTAAATATATTTAATGTTAGTGTATTTATTTCACTGATTGGTGTATAGTTATACCATTTGTTAAGTTTATTTCAAGATAAATATACCTTAGATTCTTTGTTCTAACTAACTTTCAATCAACCAACAAGTCATGGTATTAATATAGTAAAATTTATTCACTCCATTTAAGGATGATTGTTTTGATAAAAGTTCCGACTAAGTTTGTCATGCATACAGAGCAGACCCTAGCTGTTAGTACTTGTTTACCTGCCCTAGTTTGTATGCAACCTTACACAGAACCATTATTCACAGAAATACATGACTATCCCTACTGTGTCCTCAAAGTTAAAGAGAGAGCTAGATGATGATTTAAATGTATAGTTGACAGAAACAAAAAGAAACTGTAAATATAATTGACGTTTAAAAACAAAAGTTGACAGTTTGATATCCTTAGAAGAGAACCATTTAGTCTCTCTCTATATATAGTGGGGGAAGAAATATACTAGAAACGACATTTACTGAGGCACCGTATAACTTGATGAAGATAATTAATTGTTACCCTGAAGACAAGGAGCGTAAACAATATAGAACTGTGGTCATAACTCTAAAATTATAATGAATTAATAATGTTTAATAATAAATGTCTGATTATTAATGAATATTTATTTCCATTGTCATTGATGACTAATATATGTAAATAATATTTAGAAGTATCGCTTACTCATGACAGTTAATTAAGATTATTTTATCAATGTTTTTATAGCTTAAACAAAACAAATTATAACCGTCTAAATTTTATATAATTTATTAAGTTATCGATAATAGTGCTATATCATTAGTATGTTTTATTTATGTTTTAATAATTATTATTATCATCAGTATTTAATATTTTGATTTATTTTCTGTATTATTATTGTTGCGTTCATTTGAAAGTATATATAATTGAATATAGTGAAGTACAACAAATAAATTTGAATGTGGAGTCATATCAAATGAAATATGTTAATTAGTACTAAATAAAAAGTGGCCGGGATTATTTTGCCTGAATAAATTATACAAAATATATGCCATTATATCTACATTTTGGGATTGAAATTATATATAAGCTAAATGTAATTGTAATACATATATGGAATGCTGGTGGACCAGTGTAGCTATGAAGCTATCTTCCTACTGCCCAATAATACATAATAGTCTGTCTGAGCGTGTATCACCATCAGCCAGCAACGCGGACATCAAAATGGAATATATATATATATATATATATATATATATATATATATATATATATATATATATATATATATATATATATATATATTAAAGAGCTTCAACAGGATCTAAAACACAATAAATTACAGAAAAGAATTAGTGGTAAGTTGTACTTTTCTCAAGCCTGACTAGCTTGAGGAAAACAATCTGGAAAAAAGGAGTTGCTGCATGTTACTTGGCTTTGATAAGAACTAAAAATATTTGGCTTCATAATTTTGAACGAGATATGTTCTGAGGTAGTATAGCATACAGCGGCAATTTATTGGCAAAATGGGTTTTGCACCTGGTTTCATAAAAGAGATCTAATTGCCTAGTTGCTCGCGAGTTGGGAATGTCATGGTTAAATCTGAACATTTGCTCAAATGAGTAGGAAAGATATTTAGTGATGAAGTCAAATACAAATATTGTTGATTGAAATATATATTGATCAGTTATTTTTATAATACTTGTAGCTTTGAATAATGGGTCAGTAGGACTTGAAGTTTGCATTATTGATGGTCCGAATTGCACGTTTCTGAAGTAACGCTGTACGATGTAATGTTTTGACATTATAATTTCCCCAATGCCAATATTCCATAACATATATGAGAATGTACTAGTGAAAAATACAGAGTCCTCAAGCAGTCCTTTTGTAATATGTTTTTATTTGTTTGATTGAGAACAAGACGCTGGATATTCGCTTGTTAACATTTGGTGATATGATATTTCCAACTAAGATTTTCATCTATGAAGATGCTCAATAATTTTACTCATTAATCATTCCCTATTCTTTTTAATATATTATTACTAATTGCAATGTTTAGTCTTGTGATATTGCATTGTTGTTGATGGAGTCTAATAACGATATATTTAGTTTTTGTTAGATTTAGAGATAATCTATTTGCGCAAAACCAATGGAACAATTTGTTAACTGTTTCATTTACCTCCAGAAATAATGTTTGTAAGTTAGAGTTCGACATACACAGTATGATATCATCAGCAAATGACAATATATTACCATTACATAATTTGGTATATCATTCACATAAATGAGCTACAACAAAGGACCGAGAATAGAGCCTTGAGGGAATAGAGCCATTGTATATTGAGAAGGTTGGAACTATGACCATCAATGTCTACAAATTGACTTCTACTTGTTAAGTAACTTTTAAACCAATTATTAGCATTTCCACGTATTCCATAAGTGTTTAGTTTATTTAAAAGTATTTCATGGCTGATGACGCCAAAAGCTTTGGACATCTTTTAAATACTAAATATTATTAGGACTATATTATTAGGACTACACAATTTTTTTATTAATTAGTGTCCTCGATCTAGGTGAATAAATATCATATAACTAGTATAGTACAAAGAGAGATGAACGTCTAATATCTATTACTGACGTACTATATATACGACGTATATATGTCACGACACATTAAACTATTATTCTTTTATAATATTAATAATTAATTTCGAATGCAATTTTGATTATGCTAATCATATAAATTATTAAATTCAAAATGATAGATACCCAATTAATTAATCGATAATGGAATGTCACACCAAGATGGCGGCCCGGTGGTGGCAACAAGACAGATATATATATAAAATATATATATATATATATATATATATATATATATATATATATATATATATATATATATAGTAATGGCTCAGTTACAATGAAGTAACAATACGATGTGTTTTATTCTCTTCCTGGTTTTATATTTTAGACCTCTATATTGTGATGCAAAATCACAGGATGCGTGGCGTCATATCTCCAAGTTGATTGATCTAAGCGACCCCCAACTTATAAGATCACATATGTATTGGGTCCAGCTTGCGCAAGGTACTCTGTTTACTAGGCTGTGTTTATGCTCTTCTGTGGGATGCTTCAACTACACATAGCGATATGTCAAATTTTCTGTATCTCTCAAGACATCTCCTGGTAGAAATGAGTTGTTCATTCTTCCCCGCAAGTTCTGTTTGGAAGCCGATAGCTGTCTAACAATCTCTTTATCTACTGTCAACTCTAGTGCATCATAACTATGTTTAGTCTTAGACAACTGTTCCATCGACAGCTTTCGTTTCAGAATAAATGCACGAAAAATGCATCCATAATCTGTTCTTTACAACGAGATCAACATTAACCTTTTTTACTACGGGGTCATCATCTGGTAGTTCTAGTGAATCAGACATTGATTCATCTAATGACCATTCTGTATTTGACCTTCTTTACCCCGGGGTCATCATCTGGTAGTTCTAGTGAATCAGACATTGATTCATCTAATGACCATTCTGTATTTGACCTTCTTTACCCCGGGGTCATCATCTAGTAGTTCTGATGAATCAGGCATTGATTCATCTGATGGCCATTCTGTATTTGACCTTCTTTACCTCGGGGTCATCTGGTAGTTTGGCCATTCTGTATTTGACCTTCTTTACCTCGGGGTGATCATCTGGTAGTTCTAGTGAATTAGATATTGGTTCATCTAATGGCCATTTTACAGGTATTTGATCTTCTCAAAGACTATTAATCCACCACTTTGGTTTCAGTAGGTTATCAATTGACAAACCTCTTGATAGACAATCTGCCGGGTTGGACTTAGAAATAACCTGTCGCCAATGTTTAAGGTCAGTTCCTTCTCGGATTACTGGTATCCTGATAGCTACGTATGTTTGGAATTTGGTTGTTTGTTGACAAATGGTAATGGCAGACGCTTTTCGAGTTTTGATGAATTTGCATCACGAAATGGAGGTCTAACATATGGTAAGAATATATTCGTAATATATATATGTGACGCTTGCTCTTCTTATCTATCTATTGTCTCAGTAAATAGCCCGCATCGATATATTCTTAGCATATTAGTTGTATGTTTATGTATCATGTCGTGACACTTATTATTGTAATATGTCTTTAAGTAGGTTAATCTAACTTTTGGTTTATGTCGTGTAATGTGGTATCAATGGCTTCTTGCGCGGTGGATCTGGGTTCGAGGCTTGGGCTCGACAAACTTTTTGTTTGAATATTTGCTTGCATTTTCACATAATAAGGTTTTCTTTTAATATACTCTTTCTCCATCAATTTTTATATATTTTTAGTTAATCTTCAGAACTCGCGAAGAGAATAAAAGATACCAGGTCATCGTATTGTTGCTTCATCGTAACTGAGGCATTACAATATATATATATATATATATATATATATATGGTGGTATGCATCCTAAATATTGACACAGAGTGCATGGTGATGTTGCATACAACTGAATAAAATACACACACACACACACACTCAGTCAGCTCGGACCCTGTGAAAACATCATGTCGAAATTTAATGACAACAATGAGTTGGGTACGAGTGAGTTTTCCAACAATTAAAATATATCTAACCGAAATTAACTATTCCTCTCTGCTTCCACAAGCAGAACATTCAAACTTAAATAGAAAAAACAAATGAATGACTCAATATAAATAAGTCAGCATTATACCTAAATTAGATGAGAAGGTCTTCTTCCAGTGATATTCATAATAATGAATGGAGTGAAGACACGGCCAATGCTATGTTACGTCACTGGTTAAGTTATTTAAACTAAATGATCCAGAAGGTCAATTTGACCCCTGTTCTAACAATAATCGTAATATAATTAATCTTTCTTCTTATATGCTTTCGGAAAAGGAGATTAATTTAATAAGCAAAGGTTTATCATTTGTACTAACCACTGATATTGACAAATGCAGTGTTTAACTTGGGTAGAAAATTAAAAATTAAATATATTTTTAGATGTTGCCGTAACAACCATATTAAAAACAGTAAGACGTTTGTGTCGAAATCCAACTGAATCCCAACTGATAAAGTAATAGACCCAGATCTTCTTCAGTGTATTTCAAACTTCACATCAGAAATAAAAAGCTTAACTATTCTGAAGGAAACAATAATATAGACCAGTCGGAATCATTAGCGCTCAGAGATATCCGCAAAAATAAGACTTTAGTATTTAAAAAAGCAGACAAAGGTTCAGCAACAGTGATAATGGATAAAAAGTATTATTTAGCTGAAGATTATCGACAACTAAATAATACTCACCACTACAAAAAAATTAAAACTCCTTTATTTCCCCAAACATCAGTAAACGTTGCAGAAATATTAAATAGATTAAGAAATTCTGGTGTTATCACAGATAAATAATTGCACTTTTTATTACCGCCAATTAATCCAAGGACTCGGCGGTTCTATATGCTTCCTAAAATTCATAAGGCATTTAACAGTTGGACTTTTCTAGATAAGATGCCACCTTGTAGACCTATAGTATCTGATTGCAATAGTGAATTTAAAAATGTTGCAAGTTTCAGCGACAGTATTCTTAAACCACCTGCAATGAAGCATCCTTCTTATATAAAAAATACCTACGATTTTGTAGATAAAATTGCAAAGCTAGTCATACCTGATGGATGCTTGCTTATAACATTAGATGTTGAGAGCATGTATACAAATATTGACCATGCTAAAGGGCTTAATGCAGTGAGTGAAGCACTTCAATTTGAGGTATCTTATATGAATACGATTTAACGGGCAATGGTATATTCAGGCCACTGGCACTTCAATGGGCCGAGATTGGGCCCCTCATTATGCCGACATATACATGGCTAAATTTGAGGAGGCCTTATATAAAGCAGCTTTATAACCACATACATACTATCGTTATTTAGATGATATATTTATGGTGTGGCCCCACGGAGAAAAGGCTTTTTATGGATTTTTGGATAGTTTAAATAACCACGAACCACCGATTAGATTTAAAGCTACATTAAATAAGCAGAAACTTGATTTCATGGATACAACCATATTTAAAGATGCTGAAAATGAAAATGGATTATTAACAAGGTCTTCTTTAAACCGACAGACACTCATCAACTGTTGCATAAGGATTCCTTTCACCTAAACACACATTTCAATGAATCCTGAAGTCTCAAATCTCACGTTACAGCTTATTTTAAACGTTCCTTGGTTTCTAGCAAAATGTAATAAAAAGAAGTAAAATTAAACAATGTCGTCTGGAACTCTGAATCTCCAGTAAATGTTGGATGAAAAACTCCTCCTACCATAGTGCCATGGCCGGGATTCGAACCTGCGACTTGCTGCACAGCAAGAAAGTCCCACGTGCGCTCTTACCCACTATATAGGCCACAGAGCACTTTGAGCTAAAGGGTGGATTAATTTAAAGAGGGGTAATGTTAAAGATCCCGTAAGGCTGTGATACATTCTGGCGGAGACGATCCCCTCAGGCTATTTCGGCTGCATATTTCCGTACTGCTCCCGTGTGAATTGTGGTTGTGTGTGTGTGGGGGGTGAAGTTATGAACAGTCGCTCAATAAAAGGGACCACACTGGAAATGTGATCTCCCAGTTTCATGATCATAAATTTGTCCGTGTAATTCTCAACGTTAAGTGGATATCGGATATATCACAGCGTGAAATATTTCATGTGGAGATATCAGGTCAGCTCAATCCTTTAGTCATTATACACGAACGTCCATGTAATCTTAATTAAATTCATTCATGATATACTAGGTCTGCTTTATTGGAATTACCACTTATATATATTATAATATATATATATATATATATATATATATATATATATCATAGTATATCACAGTTTCGTCAATTAGATGTTGTTTTATCTTACCTCAGCAGGATTTTAACTTAGCGATATTCAAAAGTCAATATAACAGACAGACACAACACACACACACACACACACACACACACACACACACACACACACACACACACATACATATATATATATATATATATATATATATATATATATATATATATAATATGACCGTTAAATATTACCAGAGATCTAGTTGTAATTTGAAAGAAATCTACACATACTATAGAGTTAGTGTTAGTGGCTATAAAGAAAGTATTTTTAATCACCTTTGAAAAATCACAAAAGTAATCTAATAGTCTATGGTCTCTCAACATTTACATAATCAATAACAATTTTGTTGTTTATATTATAATTTTTTTAATTATAGTTGTGCTCACATTAATTACCAGATTATTATAAGACACTCAATAGAAACATAACAAAGTTACAAAGTGCTGTTATATGCACTAAAATATATGTAACTCTACACAACCATTAATATATATATTCTACGATTAGACAAGAAATGATCGAACTGATTATTCTTAATTTGTTGATGTATAGAAAATAATTATATTAGAAGACTCCCCCAGTAGCTGTCAAAATCAATTTATATCCGTATATATTATAAGCATATGGCTATTAATATTATAAAGAACGATTCCGTCAGCCAACTTCTATTTTAACCGTTTTAGTACTCGTAGCGCCTCTTGCGGATCATTGATACATTACATCGATAAACCTCTTAGACCTAGTAGAGGGAATTTTCAGCTTGTTGGCGTATAATGATATTAGTTCATATTTGTCTCTTGTGGAGATATTATAACTGACATTTGTTTATTCACTCGAGTGCGAAACGTTGCTTCTTATTATACTGAATTCTGAGTGACCTAAACGAGGCATCTCCTGTCAAGATGTTAGTTGGGCGATAATATGTAATTATTATAATTTGGGTGACTCAAAACAAGGTAAATCCCATAATTCGCTCGGTTCCCGACCCCGTGTGCCAAAAATTATGAATAAAGTCGGTAATAGTATTGTTTGTAAATAATTGTTTTTTTATTTTATTATTTTAGTTTAATATGAGTACTAACTGCTGCCTTAATTGGTTGCCTGTTTTAGTGTTTTAGTTTAATATGAATAGATCTACTAACCGCTGCCTTAATAACCTTTAGTTGGTTGGCTGTTTTAGTTTCCAAACAGAATCTTTGATTTATTTATTTTGTTATGTTATCATCTTGTACTTTATCTAGAACTAACAGCTTGTTTGTAGTTTGGGTCATTCAAATATAATGAACACATAAAACTAAACTTTTGGTTTAGCAATTGTTGTCCTGTACTTGTCCAGTCTGACCTTAATTAAGTTAAACTTGCTGTTTATGCTAGGTGCATCTACAATGTCACATGATTCAATGTGTGATGGAAGACTGTTCCAGGTAGTATTTATTCGCAAGGAAAAGAAGTTGAGATGTACAGCCTTAGCTGCCCTCTCCTTCTTTAACTTGAACTCATGACCTCTGCTACCTGTGTCTTCTAGCTTCATGGAAGGGGTATCAACTGAGTATGTACCTTTGATATGTTTGTATGCTTCAATCATATAACCACAGGCTCTTCTGTAATATTGGCTTGGCAAATTTAGTCGGTCCTCATAACTCAGTTCCTTTAAGTTTAAGCTAGGCACTATACATGTTGCTATTCTGTGCACATTTCCAGCATTAGACGGTACTTTTTGTAAACTGGGGCCAATACACTATTGGCATACTTTAGGTTTAGTAAACTTAATGATTTATAGTTCTAGTTGTATGAACATAATGATTTATAGTTCTATGAACATAATGATTTATAGTTCTATGAATTTCATATTTTCTGATTGAATCAAACTCACTGATCAGTTAAATATAGTTGTTATTACAGTGTAATATTTTAGGTAAATGTTTTGTTCAAATGGAATCAGGTGAATTTCTTATTGTAATTGTTTGCTGTTTATATAGTGAAGATCATGGTCATGGTTCAACTTGTAGCAGCATCATTCTACATCATTCTGGTTTTCTGTCCATCTCTGGGTTTAAACAACAATGTTTTGTCCTTCATATGCACCCATTTGAAGGATGCTGCCCATGGATGTGTGATGCATGTAACTTCTACAAGTAACACCTGGGCATCTCTTGTCCACTTTTATTTGTCCCAGGGTTGTTTTTTGTTACTGTAAAAAATTGTTAATAACCGTAAAAAAGGGAAAACATTCATTATAAGCCAATTGTACTAGTCATAGTAAATCTCATAAAACACATTATGTCATAGCATCTTTATTCAAGAGTTCCAAACACATTTCATTGTGCACTTTAGTTTGAATATTTCCAAAATTGGAAAATATTCGCTTAATTGATGGAGCTGGACATGATAACAGCTTGACAGCAAATACTAGAAAGTCAATTGGCACTTCATAAGATCTGAGAGCCTTCCGCTAATTAATTGGTGAGAACTTGGTAGCAACATTGGTATAAACATTGGTGATGTGATTAGCAATTAGTCATTGAATATTTAGAAAACCACAAGCTAATAAATAATCATGTATCAGTGTGTGTAAATATTGGATGATTTGTGATCAGATAGCAATAAGCATAAAAGTCATCCTGTGTGTGTGTTGACTAATTGATTATTACTAGTAAAATGTCAATGTGTCCTGCATTACTTGTTTGACAAAATTTTTGTTGTGTCAGATTATCAAAGTTGTTATACATTGAAATGTCATGTTGTGTTTGAGAAAAGATGTGTTAGAGTTGGAAGATGAGTTTGCTGGATAAAAGAGTAATTTATAATTGTGCTAAATCCGTTATGGATACAGGATAGTGATGTGTTAGAAGGTTATATTTGCTGGATAAAGGATTTCCACAATAACAAATTATCCCTGTACAACATGGACATCCCACATGGTGCCAATTCTGATATCGCCGTATATGTTAGAGGAATTGAAGTTAGATTAGAAGTATCTTAAAAATCAAGGAGAATTTGGAGGGGGGGGGGGTGCATAAACTCCCAAGTCAGTAGCATACAAACTTATCTTATGTACTTTTATATAGGTGAAGAATATAATCCTACATTCTAGTAGATAAGTTTATTCATCATATCTATGAATAACAGCCAGAAGCTAAAATATTTTGTTGGAACTTGTTGATGGACAAACAAAGCTATCACAGGCAATAATGGAAGAAATCTACAATAACAACTGTTTAAATATAACAATTAGAACAGTTATGTCATATAGTATAGCTCTACTATAACACAGATGGTGGGGTCCATGAGCTGTTATAAGTGGACCACAAATCATCACCGTGATCAACTAGAACAGTTATGTCATATAGTATAGTTCCACTATAACACAGATGGTGGGGTCCATGAGCTGTTATAAGTGGACCACAAATCATCACCATGATCAACTAGAACAGTTATGTCATATAGTATAGTTCCACTATAACACAGATGGTGGGGTCCATGAGCTGTTATAAGTGGACCACAAATCATCACCGTGATCAACTAGAACAGTTATGTCATATAGTATAGTTCCACTATAACACAGATGGTGGGGTCCATGAGCTGTTATAAGTGGACCACAAATCATCACCGTGATCAACTAGAACAGTTATGTCATATAGTATAGTTCCACTATAACACAGATGGTGGGGTCCATGAGCTGTTATAAGTGGACCACAAATCATCACCGTGATCAACTAGAACAGTTATGTCATATAGTATAGTTCCACTATAACACAGATGGTGGGGTCCATGAGCTGTTATAAGTGGACCACAAATCATCATCGTGATCACTGTCTGGGATGGGCAAAAATCGGGACTCCATGCATTCACCTCGTTTTGCACCATCCTTGAAGATTACATACGAATGTTTATAAATGTGCACAAATAAACATCAATAAATCTACTTGTGGGTATTTTGTGGCCATTGGTTGTTTTTTATTTGTGAATAACAAACAGAAAATACATTCAAATAAATTTGTTTTAATGTGATAGGTCATTGGTGGATTTCAAGCCATTTTTCATGTCATGGTCTGACTGTGTTATAGCCAACTTCATGTCACATGGCCATATATTTTGTCAGGATAAATATTATGCAGCAAAAATTGTCAAGCACTGCAAGATAAGAATATTCATGCTATGGCTTTTAAAAATTGATACAAAGTTCTTTGGTGTTTTTGTGTCAAGTTTACCCTTGAAATCCATTGTGGTAGTTTCTAAATGGAAATCATGCAACCCCTTTTTTGTGTCAGGTATATATTGCTGCAGGTAGAAATATATCATAGGGATTATATTTAAATTAATTTGATAGGTATTTTAAAACTATTTTATGAACAACTCTTATAACAGAATGGGAGAGAGAAGAAATGAGCATTTTTGTCGTTCTAATTTTTCCACGATTATTACTATCCAATATGTCACCCTTACCTGGCTTGTGATAGCAGTCTGAATGTATTGTTCGAACTCTCTTTGTACTGCAAGTTTATTTGATGACATCATGCTCCACGGTAATCTTCTATGGAAATACCAGTTTCACATCCGTGAAGTATATAAGTATGTAAAATATTATTTTCTCTATTTTAAGTAAAAGCGTAATAGCTCAGTTATGTGGCCACACAGCCACTACGCATGCAACATATAGGGCTTCTGGACATATCTGAAGGGTGTTTCATCTTTGACTTCGCTTCATTACCTTTGCTCAGTCCTTAATTCCATTTGGTCAATTCCACATCAAATTTTCCAATTCCATTTTTTACCTACTACTTTTTACCATGAGTAAGTACCCCAAATACCTATTCTGAGTCCCTACCCAGAATACCTACTCCAAAGTTTATCTTTCAGGTAGGATTGTCATGGAAGAAATATTTCTCAATTAAAAAATTTATTTGAGGATTAATTTTTTTTAGCAAACTTCAAATCCAAATTTATCGGTTCCAATTACATTTTTTTTAAATAAGCACTTTTAATTTTCGAATGCATGCACATACACAAACACACTGAGTTGACAACTTAAGGAGGTTGTAATTTTTGTATATTTTTCTTAAAACTTTTCAGAGAGTTGATCCACATTACACAGTACCAGGAAGATCTTATCATATGGAATGTTGCTGTTTAAGCCTTACGATATCCATTAGTCTGCATATTATGGATAGAGATGAAACTGATGGTGAACCTCCTTCAGATATTGAAACAGTATCGAGCAACTCAGAAATGGAGGTGATATCGAGTGATTCAGAACCAGAAATTCAGGTACAGTGATCCTAATGTGTTGAAATACTCTCATAGAAGTATTAATTCATTAGTTTTTCTTCAATAATTTCACATATTTGTCATTCATTGATAGATGCTTGAATTGTTTTTTATTCATTGTTATGATTTATGTGTATCCTACTCAATAGAAATAGTGAAAGATCGGATATAACTGTAGATGGTTGGATGGAAGAGGATTACCACACACACGCACTGACACACAAATATGCACACATATTACGTGCTCATAAATGGTGACTACCAGTGGTATATTGTTAGGGTAGATAATTATTATGCTGGATACTACAGCCAACAGCAAGAAGATGGAGAACTATATGGTTAAGCTCTTGTCCAACCAGTCACTAAAAATCTTTTCAGCATGCCTTCAGTCTGTGTTCGTGAGATGTATCCAGGGTTCGCACGCATCCTGGCATTCCTGAAATATACTTGATTTTAATACCAGTCCTGGAATAGTCTTTGTTTTTCAAAACACCCCTGGAAATCCCCATTGAACATTTTGAAAACAGCTTATCAGACTGGGAGCTTAAACAAGTAGCATGCATAGCTGTCAAAAAAGTGATTACATGGTGCAGGTATTCCAAACATGATGTCGCTTTTTCCCTTTTTTCTTTTCTGAGTGTCGTCATGTATAGAAAATATGGGAATAGCGTTGGCGACCACGAAAGAGGTTGTGAGAGTTGCAAACAGAAAATACGGACTGTCACTGCCAGTATTACTTTGTGATGTCTGTCCTCCCATTCCTGATGTGATGCTATGTCTATTTTTATTGTATCATGTAGATACAATCAAATATGCATAATATGACAATATTTGTGAGGCCATGCGATAAAGATCACCTTGTGTTTTGTGTGTGATTAATTTCCAAGATCATTAACAGGTTATAGGCCTAGTCAATAAGACATCAAAAAGATTGGGTCAAACAAAAAATTACATGGCGTGTTATGTGCTGCCATTTAGTATATCAAATTGCTACGTCTGTAATTAACATCACATTATGTTACAGGATATTACATGAATGAGAATTTTTTTAATGATTCACATGGACACATTTGCATACACACACACACACAAACTGTGCTTAGTTATCTTATATTATATTTATAGCCACACAGGGATTTACTTCTTTCCCGTGAATAAAAGCCAAGAAATTAAAAGATTAATGTATATTAATTATGAATTCTTTGGATGTGTATGACTATGAGCACTGTGTTTCATCCTGCAGCAGAAGGCTTCACATGGACACTTCATTTCTCTGAGGTGATATCTCCCTGATGAGAACAATGCTGAGTCTAAATAATGCAACTACTCACTAACAGTAACATCCATTTTGTTTTGACAATCTTAAAGCTGTGCCTTCATGGTGTAACTGGTAGCGTGGTTGGCCACATATCTCAACCACCCAAGTTCAAATCTCGGCTTGGTCATGTCTGGGTGTTTCATCTTTCACTTCACCGCATTACCCTTGGAGGTTGTTCAGCCCATTTAGCCTTCCTTGTGCACAAAAGTGGCCTTTAAAAAACATCAAGCATCAACCACTGACAATCTTAAAGGGTGTTTCATCTATTACTTCACTTTGGAAGTTGATCAGTGCATTTAGCCTAACAGATGGACAAATGTGGCCATTAAACAGTAACATTTCATATACAAGTCTGACCATGTTCAAATTTTTTGTGTTTCAGATAAGTGGTGTTAGTCATTTTGTGGAAGTTGATGTACATACTGCTAGCAGCATTCCCCTATCACATCCTCACGCATTGACGTCTGATGCGCGGATCATCACCTTTGCACACATGAGCACCGGACAGTTGTCCGACACAAGAACTATTACATCGGCACGTATTGGCATAGACCATGGACAATCATCTTCTGTGACTGGTGGCACGGCCGTCGTTGCAGGTTCGCACTCTGGACTGTCACCTGCCACAGGTGTCAGCACTGCAGCCAGTATAAGTGATAATTCAGCAGTTTCATCGCAGTCTGCTTCACTAAGATTGAGCGGTATAGATAGGCTTATGGCCAATACCGAGACTATAATGTTATCTGGTGAAGATAACCTGGCTAGCCTTATAGAGGGAAGAAACATTAATGGAGCTTCAGACAGTGTGGTCATTTTGGCAGCTGATCCTGTTCCTGGTGCGTGTGTGTTCTGGGAATAATTTATGATGATGACCTGAAATGGATGCAGAACTAATTATCATCATATCATAATATCTTTTATTTGATTGATTAAATGTTTGTGTTAGCATTTGTTCCATCACATAAAGAATGGGTTATGTAATAATCAATATCATAACATGTCGACGTATGACATAAAAATGGACTCTTCATTCATTTAGGTCCATCTTCGTTGGACACTTCTAATGTGGACTTTAAATCACCAAAGAGATATCGTCCGTCCGTCACGATACCGTCTGCCCAATCAGTGGATGATTGTCAATCCGGAGATAAGGAAGAAGAGGAAGGCCAGGTAAATGTTGTCAAGCTACTGAATTATGATGAGTTCAAAGTCAATCATTAGTATTCTCTTCTGTGTGCTGTAGACTATATAATAAAATGGTTCCTCAATATTCTTATTCATCTAAATGTTCCATTGATTAGCTAGTATGAGTATTCTAGTGTGTGAGATTTTATTTAGGAGAGTTTTTCTTCCGATCTGTATCAGATTTGGAATGTATTTTGTTTAATTGAGAAGACGCTGATTTTAATTTTAGGCAACTGATTTATTCACAATTGACGTATTATCAGTTTCACTTGAATTTTGTAAGAAAGACTCCAATTGGTGTGACTGTTGTTAACCGATATCATGAATTTGTGGTGTCATTTGGAATGTTTCTTTGTTCATACATAAGTAGACATTTAGTATTAAATGAGAGGTTAGCCAGTCAGCTTTAGACAATATATATTCCAATACATTTATCCCATCTTTGAGGCTGAAAAACTTTGCCGACATATTCTGCTAAATGTTGGTTAGACCAAATTGGGCTATAATCCAATCCATGCCCATCTTTCTGGGATGTGTCCTTAGACATTCACCCCTTGGCTATATGTCCTAGGTGTGACCTGCACTGAAACTAAACAACTCAACCCAACTCTTGTCAGTGCTATCCTTTAATCAATGTTTTTTCCAGCAGTTGACACTTTCCTGTCTAAAACAGTCTCTTAGCTCTCATATGTGTTTAACTGTAACACTAACAGACCTTATACCACATAATGGCAGACACATACAGTCCCATATTTATCATTATGTATCTCTCATCATACAGTGCTGTCCAATCTGTTTTGATCAGTGGACTAACTCGGGTCAACATAGACTTGTCTCACTGAGGTGTGGTCATCTGTTTGGACAAAGGTTAGTAATAATCCAGTATAATCAGTTATTTTATGCCTGCAGCTTTTTGATAAACATAACATACTGATGCAATGACTGATGCACTGATTTCTGTTACACATGAAATGATAAATATACTTTATCATTTTATCTCGGCTAATTATTGGAAACGGTCAGAATTAATAATTCAATACTTTATGTTATGTATCTGTAAAAGTTGTTCATTATTAATCAGGTCAACATAGACTTGTTGAATAGACCAGAGATAAATATTTGTTTGATTTGTAGGCTGTCAACATATTGTTTATGGCCACATAGGTAGAGGGTGAGACTATTTACCTATGGCTATGGTCATTCTGTGCGGGAGGTCACCAGTTCATGCCTTGGCTATGGCATTATAGTAGGAGGAGTTTTCATCCAACCAGGCAACTGGCAAAGTTTTCTCCACAGAATATGCCATTTATTCTAAATTCTAAAATTATTTAAAATTAGTCTCCGTGGGGAAGCTGTAAATTACAGACCATTTGCGTCTCCCTCATTTGAGGTTGCCAGCCACGTAAAAAACTGTCATTCTGGCCATTATTATTATTATTATATATGCTGGAATAATTTGTGGCTTTTGTCAGGTATTCTTATGGAAAGATTCTGCATAAACTCCTTCGTACAGTTGATGCTGTAAATTTATTTTTAAATTGGGGTAAAATTAAAACAGATCAGTAATGTCTCTTAGTTCTTTAACAAATGTGATAGTTTCTAATAACTATTTGCTATAATATGTTATATGTTAATATACCATTTCTAGTTGCATTGAGAGGTGGTTGAGTGGCCAGAGTGGAAAATGTCCTCAATGTAACAAAAGGGCCAGAAGACGGGACATCCGAGTACTGTATGCTAAATCTCTAAAGGTAACATAAATATATGTATTTGTCTTACCAGTAGACGTATCTCAGTAGGAAAACATATGTCTTTGACCTCAGCCCAGAATTAAGTGTGTGTTGTGTTCAAAAGATTTCTTGATTCTCATCCAGTTTGCAGAAGAGTACAGTTATACAGATTCTGACACATTACTCCCCACATGGATCATCTACCAGTAAATATCTCCATGGACTAATAAGATCATAAACCAACTAGTCCACTCGCATCTTCTGAAATCTAAAATAATTAATTGGGAAGAACATATTCACTGCAGACATGGGGTCAATTCCAGTTCTACTCAGTTCCATTTGGTCAATTCCACCTCAAATTTATCAATTCAATTCCAAAATTTCCAATTCCTTTTTTTCCGACTCTTTTGCCTAATATTTTTACCATGAGTAGATACTCCGAGTACCTACTTGGAATACATACTCCAAGTAGTTTATATTCTAGGTAGGATTGTCATGAAAGAAATATTTCTGAATTAAAAAATTAAATGGTAAATTAATTTGTGGATTTAATTTTATTTTGCTTGTTCTAAACATTGAACGGGGCAAATTCCTAAATAGCAATAGCTCTATATAGATTACAGGCATGCTATATGGTGGTGTCACCATGTTGTGGGTGGAGCCCAAGGTATCCAGACTAGTTTAATTGGTTAAATGCACATGTGCGGTGCCACAGTCAGTGTGCATATTTGATATATATAAGTTCTGGATCAATTTGGTTCCAGTATATTGGTAACAGCACATGTAAGTGTTAACGTGATAAAATTAGCCCAAGCCTAACCACAAGGCGCTTTTAGCTAAAGAGATATTTGATTATATCAAGTAGTGGATCATACTCATAGTCTTGGGTGCATCCCCATGTAAGAGTATATTTTCTAATCATCAATGGTGTGTTTATATTCCACTGTCCAGTAGGAGCCTTGAAATGAATGTATTTGCTTAGCTCCGCCCAGCAGGGTTCAAAGCTCTGGATCATTATGGTTCCAGTATATTGGTAACACCACATGTAAAAATGGTAAACTAATTTTTGGATTAAATTTTTTTGTAGGAAACTTCAATTCCAATTCAAAATATCCCAATTCAAAATTTCTCAATTCCAATTCAAAATTTCTCAATTCCAATTCATTTTTTTTTAAATAATCAATTCCGGAATTGAATTGACCCGATGTTTGATTCACTCTAAGACTGACAATGGGAAGTCATCATTCTTGTCTATGAACTGCCTAAAAGACATAAATGATATGTGTTGCTTTTATAGTAATGATAATTTGTTGAATAAAAGTTTGGTTCACTAGGCTAGTAGATAGTTGTTCATATTAATCCTGCTGCCTAGTAATCAGGTTTGATGAAATCCAGCTCCAGCGGACCTTAAAGATATAGTTCAATTTCATTTCCAGTTATCATGTTCATATAAATATCAAATGATGTCAAACTATGAACATGATCAACTGCATATTAAAAAAGTCCAGTTAAAATAATGATCAATTTTCCTAACTGGAATATTTACGCTAAATCATAATTGTTTTGTATTGGCTGATGACCAGTTGGAAAGTTGTAACAATGTCCAGTAAGAATGTTTGCTGGTATCACAATATACATGCCATTTTATGTAGATAACTAGTGAAAGTGATAGCTTAATGAACTTGAACATTGTGCGACTTTTTGTCATAAAAGGGATTGAAGTCACAACTATTATTGTTCTTTATGTTAGGTTTTGTCATATTTAATGTCACACAAATTTTATGTATTCAGTTTCATAAATTTCTCACACCTGTTTTAATGTAATCAACACATCCTGAGAAGCCTTGAAGGAATCCCTACAGAGTAGTGGTTAGGGTGTTGCCTCCAGGTCAAGGTTGAATGAGGTCAAGTTGCTCATGTTTGGGATGTTTCTTTGGAGAAGGTCACCTCTCCGTATTATGTCTCAGGTGTAATCAATTTTTAGGCTAAACAATCCACCAACTTATTGAAGAAATGTTTACATTTTATCACTCTGATGTAGTATTGGTTATAGTTCGAGAATGAATGATGTGATGAACAAATATTTTATAAGTGATGCTCGCAGAGAAATTATTAAAATTCTCACGATAATTATTTAATTTGTACACTATCCATTCCTAATTTAGTAATTAATAAATATTTCACTTGGAGCTGCTAAATTATGGTTAAATCTGACACACCCATATTATTGAATGGGGCTTGAGTGATGGACTGGTTTCAATGACCTACAGCCGGTATTGCTAGCTACATATGTACAAGAATATTATTCATTACTTGTCTGTGGTAGAGTAGTTAATTATTTATAATGAATTTACACTTCTGACAAATGCCTACATCTCAAAACAGGTTGCTGACACGTCGGAGAAGGATGAGGCCGTGAGACAACTGGAGAAGGAGCGCAAATCTCGACAAGAAGCCGAGCTACAGGCTGCTCAGACAAGGCTGCTTCTCCAGATGGCAAGAGACGAGTGTCACAGGCTGGCTGATGAGATTAACAGACACAAACAACAACTGGCACATTACTCGTAAGACTTTATATCAGTTATCGTGTCTTATATCAGTGTGATATTTTGATCTTTTTTTGTACTATATCAGGTACAGATTTATATGTTGTGATATTGACAAGTTATTATTTTATGCATTATATCTGTTGCATATCAGTGATAGATTATATCAGTTATAAAGTATATCAGTCATATATCATACCTCTAGCAATGCTGCGGCAATGGCGTCGCAGTGTTTTACAGGCTATCACAGGTGAGCTGCTGCCTACTTTTGGTAAGGGTTGTCTACTCTATTCCCTACTGAAAAGACTATATATATATATATATATATATATATATATATATATATATATATATATATATATATATACTCCAGGAACCTTTAAAAAGTTGATTATCACATCCATTATAAAATGGATCTGTTACTATGCAGTGTGTGCTATCAAGCTAAATTCAACAAAACACAATACTTACGTCGCCAACTCTCTTTATTGATATATGCAAATATAAATTGTGTAATATTGTACAATGTTTTAATTGACCAATTATTTAACAAACATACATTATGTAATCGTACACATTTTGTATACATTTTGTTTACAACATTTCTTTTCCAACCACCATTAGTAGAAAGTAGTTACTAGTAGGAAGTAGGGAGTCTTTTAGCAAATGTTGACATTACTTGTGTTCGTAGCTGATATGATACATCAAGATATTTTTGATAACAATCTGACCTCCAGTCACCCATTAGTTTTATCATTTCACCAGGAATACCCATCTGGAGCATAAAACTTTCCCCTCCCCTCCTAAAACTGTCACTACTGTAGCCTGTACATAGGCCTAATTGTTTTAATAACCCTTTGAGATATTTTGTGAACTTGCCATATAATAGTGGTTTAGTACCCAGTGGGGTTGTGAAAGTAAACACTGGGTCTGACCCCTGCTGGGCAGAACTAAGCAATCTTGGTGGAATTTATTACAATCACCACCTGCCCTGATGAATTTATTACAACCTGGTCCCTTTTTTTTGTAGTGATAGTTGTCAGTATTTTTGAATAAATTACTTTTTCTGAGACAAGCAAAGAAAGCAATAACACAAGCTGCCCAGAATGTGGCCCAGTATGATGCCGACAGATCTAACAAACTCCTGATTTTTAACAGTAATTGTGGAGTGATTGGTAATGCTTGCTTTATCTGAATAGTTTTATCACGATTTATACCTTTTAGTAAGGTATCCAGAACAGAATGAGCACACAAAGAGTTTGATACATTTGCTTCCAGGTGAAGCACCCTAACAATGTTGAGATAAGCTGGTATTAACTGCGGAGCTAATCTCCTGGCGAGAAATGCTGCATATTAGCTTGAGTGATAGGATAAATAAGATTTTAACTGTGACGCATACGATTTTTTCATAGCGATGGCAAATGCTAACTGTCTGTAGTGAGCTATTTCTTCATCCAGTGCCTTTTGCAACCGCAGAGCTCCTGATAAAAATCGACATGATGATTTCATTAGATATATGAAATATAAATCTAGTTAACGATGTTACATCAAAATTATCACATTCTGAGCCACCGTCTAAGATGGGGATAACGTAAACGAGATATAACATCAGGTATGATGTTTGTTATCCCAGGAAGCCAACATGTACCATTTTTAAAGTTGTACAAAACAGAGTATACATACAATTCTCAAATCCACAGCAATAGTTGTTGGCCCCTACAAGAACCTTTTACAATATTTGCTTTAGCCGTCTTGTTATCTGTACAAAATAATACTTTTGAGTCCTTCCACAAAGGGGCCCAAAGACAAGCTGCTACAGTACCACTGTAATTGTTTCTTTTACATTAATATGTACCTTTGACAAATGAGACAAATCACACTGACAATCCACATAACCTTAGTCATCATTATATATATAACCCGCACCTGTGCTACAAGCATCCAATTGGACAATATTTACACGAGGGTTACAAAATACACGTTTACATGGGGATGTACCCAAGACCATGATCCACCACTTTATATCATCAAATACCTCTTTAGCTAAACGCGCCTTGTGGTTAGGCTTTTGTAATGGGCCCAAGGTGTTGATAATATTTCGTAGGTAACTTTTACCACACGTTACAACATTTGACGCCTAGTTTAATCTTCCTGCTAAGCTTTGCAATTGTTTGAGAGAAGCACGCCGCTTCCCGAGAAACATGTCAATACCTGCAACAATTCTGTTACCTTTTTCCTGGCAAGCTAACTGTCATATTTATAGTGTCAATTTCTATACCGAAGAAAATCAGTTTTTGGGGAGGTCCCTCGACCTTGTTATAAACAATAGAGAACCCTAGCTCTCTGAGTAATCTAATGAGGAAGTGCTGGCCCCGCAAACATATTATATAATCATCCAAATAAGCAACCACTTGATATTCCATGAATCGTTTGACAGTTTGTGATATTCTATGAAACACAGATGGCTATTTACTAGCACCCATCATCAGTCTAGTATCAACTAAATATGTGACATCCTTATCACCCTCAAATTTCCATTTTACATCTTTTACATCTGTCATATGATACTGTGATGGCCTTATGCCTTACACCATTTTAAAATATATCTTACAACAATAGGAATGTGGTACAATAAAATCAATATCATCTTTAACACCTTGGTATTTTACATTAACCTTATCGGTGGCATAGTCATTTAATGCCAAGTTCATGGGGCGCGATGCATCATGCAAAACCTGCACTGTCCCATCAGACTTTTCATTTGCCGCCATTGGGCTACATATATCTGGTTTGTTCTTGACAGGAACATATCGATCATTAAGAATCTCGAAACATAAAACCTGCTCTACCTTGTACTTATTATCATCTTTTGTGCAACTGACATGGTTAGGTATATCAACAGGTGTTTTTACAACTTCATCATCCACAATTTTAAAGCCATGTTGTATTCCATCTAAAATATATTCCCGATCAATATCCCCTTTCAGTTCCCTGTCCCATACTGATAAATCTTAAAGCTTCCCACATTAGGGATACAGTTTCAGGTTTGGAGTTATATAATTCCTATTTTGGGTGCTCACAGCCCGGATGTGGTCTCTTTCATTTATTAGATTCGTGGATGAACCTACAGTTACTACCATACTTACATGTCCCTTCTGTATTAAACAGATTTCATGGGTAAGGTTTTTGATACCTAGCTGAGTCTGATGCTTGTTTTAATTGAAATGAATCTTTTTTCTCTGACATTCCGGGGGACAAGATGGACACTGACAAGATGAGGAACATCACTTCCCCATGGGAAGTTATAGTTGGCCTGAGACCTGCCGTATTCTCTATCATACAACAAGACTGTAGCCCAAACATAGCATTGAGCCAGACATGATATTTTGACAGTATATGATAGATAGTGGGCTACACCATCCACGCCTATCTTACCCTCCAATAATAAGTTTGCTAAAATACGACAGCTGGCTGCTGTCCACTCCATCTGGTTTACCCTTTCTAGCCTAGGTTTTTTTGGTCCCGTTTTTAGCACAATTTCTGACCTCTCCTGTGAGGATAAAACTCGTTCCTCCGACTCATAGCACAGAGATGGAACATAATCAATAATAGTTGAGATAGTCTGCGTTTTTGTTATCTGCTAGATATACCAGAGGGTTGAGATCCCCCCCCTGATGCCATTACATACATTATTGACAGTATTGATACCTAATGATCTCAGATCTCTGTACCTGGCATCGTAACTTGGTGCTGTGGTATGGTAGCCGTAGACGAAGACGCCATGGATGAGGACGCCGTAGACGAGGACGCCGTGACGATCAGCTACTTCACTGTATCATCTAGGGACAACGACGATGATGTTGTGGTGTAATTATCCTTGGTCCTGGATATCTCTGGTGCATTTTGATTGTCAGTGACATGTTCTGATCCTGTAGCACCTATGGATGACACCAACACACTGGTATCCATTCTTCTTGATTCCAACGTCACAGCATCCCTTCTAATTTCCTTCTCCTTCATATCCGCTGCGCTATCCTTTTTTAGTTTATTTATAATTTTTTTCCAGTAGCCTCCGTTGTGCCAGCTGTTTGATCTTTAATGATGGTAGATCACCAATTATTAGAACACGAATGGCCTCCTCGGTCACAAATCCCTGGTCGGCCAATATTATTGCTGTATCATCGTTTATGCCATGAGCTTTTAACAGCATATTCAGGGTTTCGTCCGCCATATTTTCTTCTGCTAATCAAACTTTTGTCTATCTTAACCTGCCATGTGGTGGTATTGCTCTACTGGAGCCAACTGATCCAGAGCTTTTGTAAATGTTTGTGTAGTTTGCGGATTTACCCCAGGCTGTCGCTTACTGAGCACAGCCTCTGGAAGTAGAATAAATAAAAAAGATATTTTATATAATAACTGATTTTATTGGATCTTTCTTAAGTAAAGGGAGAATAATGTCTGGGATGATGGTGGTCTTTCTGATGAGGAGTGCGGCAATGTCGTGGTCAGTCCAGCTGTGTTGGTGAGGGGTTAATTGGTCCTTTAATCATTGTCGGCAGGTAGCGTGAGCTGGGCAGTTTATTAGGTAGTGGATTGGGGTAAAGTCTTGTTGGCAGTGAGGGCATATTGTGTTGTGACAGTTATTTGTTCCTTTTTTGGGGAGGTAAAAACTCCAAAAAACATAGTCGGTGAAGCTGTATTTTGGCTTGTCTGTTAGGGAGGAAGTTGAGGCCGGGAACTGTGGTCTTGTCATACCATTTCTGGAGGGGGGATGTGTTTTCCGTTGCTATGCAAAGGAGTTGTTGGGAGAAATGACTTTTTATAAGGTGACTATAGGCTCCTGCCATTTGCTCAGCATGGAGGACTTCATTTAAACTGGTGGCGATATTGGCCTGTCTGTCAGTGTGTTCGTATCCGTCAAGGTCGACATGGCTTGGAATCCAATGGATGGTAGCTTAGGTTCTTTGTCTATGAAGGAGTTTGGCTGATTTGAATAATTTTTATGTTATTTCAGGGTAGGTTTTATATATTCGATTCTGAAGAATGGTAAACGCAGCCATTGAGTCTGAATGAATGATTATATCTTTTGTGTTGTGTCTGGAGAGTTTCCAAACTAGAGCGGCCACTATGGCATGGAGCTCTGCTAGGGTGATGGGGGTGTTGTCAGGAAGTCTTCCTTTTATGTCAAGGTTCTCTGCCTGCACATAACAGGCCCAAGCGGTCTTGCCGTCCTGATGGGTGTTGGCGTCAGTATATATATATATATTAATGGGTAGATTATTTCTATTAGTTAGGTCTAGAATCCTGTTATAGGTTGCTTTAGCTGCTTCTTGTGGGTGTCGGATTTTGTTAATGGGATTGCTAATTAGGACCTGTAGGGGTGGATCTTCCCATGGAGGAGATTCTTGGGATTTGGGGGCGTTGTATTTGAGGTATTCCAATGTCATTTTGGAGCCATGCGTCTTTCATTGACCAGGAAATGGCTTGATGGATTCTAGGGTCTTTATGGATTTCTGTTGGGGACTCGGTTTGGGTTTGAAGCTGTTCTAAGTATGTACTTGGCGGTGGCCATGCGAACTAGTTGGCCCAGAGGAAGAATTCCTGATGCAGGAGTGCTGATGAGGCTCCTGGGGGGAGTCCAAATACATATGGTAGGCATGTTCTTTGAGCCTGTTCTAGATTTGTTATTGCAGATGGAACTGCTAGGAGGAGGACCGGTGCTGCATATAAAAGAATTGATTGTATTTGAAGTTTTTTAGCAGTATGGCTGCCATGTGAGACGATTGCCAGATCATCTACGTAAGCAAGGATGTTAACACATGGTGGTAGGGAGATGGAGATAAGGAGAGTAACTAATGCATTGAATAATGTAGGGTAGAGCGCAGATCCTTGGGGAATACCCTTGTTAACAGTATGTGGATCAGAGTAGCAACCTTGGAAGGAAACTTTTATGTTTCTGTTGTTGAGAAAGTCTTCAATCCAGGCTATGACTCGACCTTTGATACCTAGAGAGGAAAGGGAGTTTAAAATGGAGAGGTGGTCGGCTCTTTCAAAGGACTTGTCTAGATCTAAGAAGGCGGTGTAAACTGTTAAAGATGCTCTTTTTTATTATCTTTGTTACATTTCCTCCTGGAAGTGATGAGATTAACTAGATGGAGAATAGCATCAACTGTGGATCTTCCCTTGGTGAAACCAGACAAGTTATTCGGCTTGGGAAGGTTCCAGAGCAGACGGGACAGTATTAGGCGATCTTTGATAGAGTGAGGAGGAGTGAAATAGGTCTGTGTCCCCTTCCACCTGGTTTGGGGATTGGAATGACTATTGCAGTTTTCCATTGAACTGGGAGGTGACCTTGGATCCATGATTTATTGAGGAAATCAAGGATTCTTTTCTTAAAGGAGGGTGGGGCATTTGTGTAAAAGGAGAAAGTGAAAGTGTCTTCTCCTGGTGCAGAGTCCTTTTTTTTCCGTAGAACTGCTTCAAGCTCATTAATAGAGAAAGGTACATCTGTGTCAGTACTTGCCAATTTGGCTTGGAGTACTGATTGACGTCTCTGTCCCTGGAGTTGTTTAAGAGAATGTTTAACATCCTCAGGGAGTGTGTCATGGGCGGCTCTGGTGGCAAGGTGCCTGGCGAGATTGTTAGCTTCTTGATTAGGGAGTAGGGTTTTAACTTCTGTAGGATGCCGTTTTATGTTTTTGATTTCTTGCCATATGTCTTTGGCATTCATGTCTGCGAGTTTGTTGCACCATTGGTCTCATTGTTGGCTTTTGAAAAGTTGTTTCTTGGTTTCTTGTTGGGCTGCCCTGAGTTCAGCTTTGTTATTAGCAGTAGGGCTTGCTTTGAAGATTTTGGTGAGGCGACTCACCTCTCTAGTCCATTTTTTAGCCTCAGGTGGTAGGAAAGAATGTGGAGACCTAAAGGGCCTAGGAGTAGATAGGGGGATTGCTAAGGTGGCCGCTTCGTGGAGGTCTGCTGATAGACCTTGTAATAGTTGATCAACCGAGAGAATTGGGTCCGGGAGTATTAAAGAGAGATCATGCAGTTTATCTGCGAAGATCTTCCAGTTAGCTTTATTAGTGTTCCATCTGGGTAGTCTTTGGTTATCAGGTATTTTATTGAAAGAATTGGTGATTTTAATAAGAGTAGCTATGTGGTCTGAGATCAGTGAGTCAATTTGGTGCCATTGAGCTACTGATGCGACTTGAGGAGCAGCTATGGCTAAATCTAAGGTTGAGCCGTATATAGTGGTGGGGACATTTGAGCCATTAAGGAGGATGGCATCGGAGTTGCCTAGCTGATCGAGGAGATGGTGTCCTGATCTGGTGTCTCTAGAACCCCAGTTTTCAGAGTTAGCAGAAACATCTGTGATATTGAAAAGGTGGCCTGGTGACACGTAGGTGTTGACCAGGCGGAAAGATCCTTTGTCAAAGCCATGTATGTCAGTAGTCAGTGTCTCGTAGTCATTAGTCGCTTTGGGTAGGGTGGTAGGGTTGTGGGGAACCTGACCTTATTGCGGTGATAAGTCCCCAGGAGATTGTGACTGATTTAGTTACGTGGGGATTATGGTATATGATGTATCCCGTATGTGTCTTGGTCGTCTTCATTAGAGGGGGGAACTCTGTCATTGTATTGGGCAGTGTGTTTGTCAGAGGGGTGAACTCTGTCGTTGTCTTGGGCAGTGTGTTTGTTAGTGGGTGAAACTCTGCCTTGGAGAGAGTGACAGGCACCTGGGGTGGTGTCACATGTCTCCAGGGGGAGTTGTGGTGGTTAATGACGGGTGTCTGGTTTGGGGCTTTCTCGGCTCTGTTCCCATTTTTTGGTGAATTTTGTGCACCGACTGGATTCTGGCTGCACAACCCTTGTATGCAGGGAAGTGATTCCTGTGGTAGTTTATGCACTTTGGTGTCTGTGGTTTCTGGCAGCAAACATGATGTAGGTTTGCTTCCTTCGGCCCTTGTTTGCCACAGTGGTAACATCTTGCCTTGAATCAGCAAGTTTGGAATGTATGATTCCACCTGTGACATTTGTAACAGGGGGGAGGGGGGTCGGGAACAAAAGGTCGGATTGGGAGGGGAGTGGAAAAGGGAATTTTTATAGACGTCGGGGGTGGGAAAGGTTGTGGCTTTCCACAAAATATTCCACTGGAATGTCCAGTGGGACCCTGGTTATTACATACCTTTTGGGTCGGGATGGGGCGGACAGCTGGAGAAACTCGACTGGTTTCCCATCTAGCTATTCCAGCTGGGTAATGGCCATCCTGGTATTGCCGTCGGTTGTTTTTACTATATGGTGGCCATCTTTTGATACAAATGTCTGCATCTGGAGTTCCGGGAGAGTGGCTTCTAGTTTTGTCAGAATTTGAAATGCTGACGTCCATGTTTTTGTTACCTGTATCTCAAACAGGTACGCTGTTGCTGGGACCATGGTTTGACTGGTTTCTGAGGGAGGTGGAGCTGTGGTGTCCATCTTGGACGGACTTATAGTTTCTTGGGAGTTTACTCATTGTTGTTGTTGGCATTTATTTTTTTCTTGCCACTTACCTGTTTCCAATCGCTTTCCCGTTCCATACCATCCGGTGGTGGTAGGTCCGTTGTTCTGCGCTTACTGAAAATAGAGATGCCGTAAATCCACTTCTCTCAATTGAGGGGTGAAGAAAAACAGGTTTGATAGTTTCCGTGAATGCCCAATCTGGTAATGTTTTGCCACTGTAGTAAACCAAACTGCAAGAACAAGTTGGTGTAAATCCACTTGAAACAATGGCGACGTGAAGAAACCCAGTAGCGCTAATTGCCAGAATATCCACTTCGATACCGATGATGGTGAATTCAAAATTCAATTAATGAGACAGAGCTACAAGCAAGGTGTATCCACTTCGAGCAATCGAGAGTGAATGTTTGGTAAATTATAATGACACAAGATATCTAGCCAATTAATATAATCTGGATACAGTAAGCTCCGCCCACAGTACAGCAACACCACCACATAGCAGTTGTAATAACCAATTGCTATTTCCGAATTTACCCCCGTTCAATGTTTAGAACAAGCCTTAAATCAGCTTTGGTGTTAAAAGAAAGATCAAATTTTGATTTTAATTTTATCAGAAAGTACATTGAATACAGCACTGTACTACAAACCTCTAGGTCGTGGGTTTGAATCACCACAATACCTGTGTTTGATACCATGGCCATATTTCCTAGGTGTGTCCAGTCACACGTAGATATGATTGATTTATGCCGATAATTTACTATCTGCTCAACCGTGGACCCAATCAAACATAGGACTTAAATGTTTAAATGTATTCTGCTTTTACATTAATTAACACTGATGAAAAAATTCCTAGTATGTGATTTGATCTGTTGGAATATTTGATTATTTACATATGAGTGTTTCAGGTGAATGATCTGTTATCTTTTATTTGTGTCATACAGATTTATCAGATCACAGTCTTTCTTCTGACTTTATTATGGTATTTCTTATCAACTTATTTAATCTCTAATTTTTGTTTTGTTTTACCCTTTTCTCTCAGAAGTCTGTCTAGCTCTGATATGGCTACATCGAGTGGCAGTGGAGGTCCACACACAGCAGCAGCAGCCCAGTTCACTCTTGATAAAACGCTGAAAATATCCGAGGTTAGTAAGGATTCAATTGTTTTGTATTTTTAGAAACCCAGTTCCTTTACAGGAGGTCACTGTTTTAAATGTGTAGCATATCAAGAACAATTTGATGAGATCATTAAAGTCATATTGAAGATAACAAATTTGTTAAGATGACTTTATAAACACAATATTAAATTAAAAGTTTTAACATTCACATTATTATTATTATTATTATTATTATGCATTTTAATGAAAAAGAGTTCACTAGATGGCACCACTATGCAACTAGGTTGTAGTTACTACATGCTGGGAAGTATAAAAGTTTTTTTCTTTTGCTTGGACTAATAATGCATAATAATGATGCATATCCCTTGAAACTGAAGTACTTACTGTAATGAGAACAATGCAGTTGATTGGTTTAATGTATTTTATCATTATGACTAGAGTGTATCAGTTGTTGTATATATTCTCTATTGCAGGCAGGAGATTGTCGTGTACTGTCCTACTGTCCTTCTATGGCCACCCTTTGTGTCTCTCAATCTTCTTCCAATGCTCTGTTCCCTGGCTTTGGCGTCAAAAAGGTAATATCGGACACTTTTGCTAAATTTACTTTACACAAATAAAATGGCTGAACTCAGTCACATGCACAGATCTACACCAAGACGTGGAGAGATTTTATAAATATGTAAAAATAATGATGTATGATGTTATATGATATTGTTAGACAGCAAACCATTAGAGTACAATGGCATAATCAAGTTATTTAATCTATTTGATTATATAAATATTTTACTGAATGACAATAACAATTTTTTCACAGGTTCATAGATATGGATGCACACACACGCACACACTCATATATAAATGCTCTGTTATCTAGGTGAGTGTGTTAGATTTCAAGACAGCCCAGTATGTTGCCATACACAGCAAAATGATCCGTGACATGTGTGTCGGTCAACACGAGAACATATTACTTAGTGCTTCCATGGACAAAACTGTGAGAATTACTTCACTGTCCAGTAATACGGTGGTACAGACGTAAGTAGGAACTGATAACTGTATTATAAAAGGATATGTTGTGACAGATCAACATTTGAAATTAATATACTCATCAGTGAGCTGTTGACATTGACTATCCTGTTTTAATTGTTATTTTAATTGTTATTATTTTTAACAGCCTTTTTTATTCTAGTACGTAATGAAAATGAAGCAGTTAATTATATACACACTTTTTTAATCATAAGTAATGATAATCAGTTCACAGTTTTGTCAGACAGACTGTACAGATGCTCCCTAATTCTAGAACTAGCCATTTCATTATTCCCAACTCCTAACTGCTGTTGTTGTGATTTATTTTGTTAAACAGGTACACACTACCAGCACCAGTCTGGTCCTGTACCTGGGACAAAGATAACCCAGTATATTTCTATGCTGGGATGCAGAATGGAGCCGTTCATGTGTATGATACGAGGAATACGTTAACGCATATACACGTACTGAGTGTGGAGAACTCGAGATCACCCGTCGTTAGTATGCAGTATCTTAAATACAATCCGAGGTCTTCATTCAGGTTAGCATTTTTTATTAGACTTTCTTCTCAGATGTTTAACTCTTAGATTCTTAAAATCTATTATTTGAGCTGTTCCTGTTGTGAGTGTTAACATTATTGTTATTATTAGTATTATTATTTCACATGTTAGTGCTGTAAGTCTGTTAACATTATTATTATTATTATTATTTCACATGTTAGTGCTGTAAGTCTGTTAACATTATTGTTATTATTATTATTATTATTATTATTATTTCACATGTTAGTGCTGTAAGTTTGTTAACATTATTATTATTATCATCATTGGCTCTATGACTTAGTGTGTAAGAGCATGAGAATTTCTTACTCATAGTGATGCTGTGCGGGAGATCGAAGGTTTGAATCATTATATTAGGAGGAGTTCTTCATCCAAACAGGCAACTGGCAAGGTTTTCTCTGCTGAATATGCCATCTATTATAAAACGTAAACTTATTTAGAATTAGTCCCTGTGGTGAAGCAGTTAATTACAGACCAAATGTGTCTCCCTCATTTCAGGAAGCCAAGCCACATAAAATAACTGCCATTTTGGCTATTATTATTATTATACTAACTAGTCTGGTGTGTCTATGAATTAGTAAGTACAGGGACTTTGTCATTTGTCAGGGGACGTCTCTTTTCAGTGCCTTGTGTCAAAATATTTAAGAGTAACAAAAAATAATTAAAAAGTACTTTCAGAACCAAGTATAGTATTTAATATACTTCTGTAAGCTTCCTCACATCAATGTAACACTTATATTGTCATACTCATGGTAAATGGTTTGTAATTACTCACATAAGGTAAACATAATTGCACAAAATAAGTTCTTAGAAAATATTTCCATTCATCACCAAAAAGCTATCTGAACTGTTTAGTGTGTATATGTGTTCTTACATGCTTTACAGTAAAATAATAAATCTCAGCTAAGTTGGTATGAGAGATTATTTTACTGATATGTTCAAATTGATCCTGATTAGTATATGACATACTAAAATGTTGTTTATATTTTGTTTAGTGGGTCAGGTGTCATTGTTGGTCAGTTAGACAGGACATCACTTTATGAGAAACAGCAAATTGATTATAAGCTACATATTTTACCATTGGAGGGTGAGTATAAGCGGGAGGGGGGGGTTGTAGTTGTTCTACCTCATTGTGTAGGTTCTGATCAACACTGTATTTGTAAAGTATGAAAAATTTTCCAGTTTCATGAGTTGTCTATATAAAATACAAATATGTAGATTCGTGGATGTAGAAATTTAAGGATAGACAGATGTATGGAAGTAGATTTTTCATGGATGTGTAGATCTTAGTAAAAGGCCTGGGCTCAGTTTTTCATGATGTTTATAATTCTTACATAATTGTGACCAAATGACTACTACCTAAATAGAAAACAATATATATATATATATATATATATATATATATATATATATAAGTACATATATAATGCAGCTATAATTGAAAACAAAGCATATATATTAGTACATATAATAAATTATAATTATAATATCTTGGACGATAGTGGAAATAGTAGAATTTTCACTCAGCCCAATTAGCACAACTACTTTCGGTTGTAAATCCTTTTCCAAGTGCATGTTTTTCAAGTGCATGCATCCACAGTAGTTCAATGGTAGAGTGGAGGATTGTAAAACCTTTAGTAGGAACCCGGTTTTCAAATCCACTGATGCCTTACAGATGTTCTGAGTTCCTGTTCTCTCTAGCCAACTCTTAACACACCTAATACATGTACAACACAAGCCACTCAGCTAACTGTCTGGTAGGAGAAAAAATTATTTATTAGAAGCTCTAAATGTTACTAGGTATATGCTATATAATCCTATGAGAACTTAACAATGATAGGAATGCCAAAGCTAAGATAATAAAAGCCGAGTACCTGGATGTAGACACATAAACAAACAGAAACATTCTATGTGAGTGTCTTGTGCCCACTTGTGATAACATGATTTATATAATCAGATAATAATGAAGATTGAAATTAATAATGATCCTGTACTAAGGATCTAGTTTAATGATGATATTTTTGTTTCAGGTAACCTGACCAGTTTGTCTGTAGATGATGGGTCTCGCCATCTGCTGACTACATATAGACCAACGCAGCGCTATCCAGCTGTTAGACATATGGTGTGTATATCAGGAATAATTGAATAGTAATGAGAGAATGTTCTATTTCATTATTCAGATTTAATTCCACTGCGATTTATCTCAAACCACTGAGGACACTGATGATTTTAATAGTGAGTGAGTTCAAGACAGAATATCAGGAGTGCATATTTTATTCTAATTAGGCACTGTTTTTGTTATTAGTTTTACAATGTCGCTAACAGCACTCGGATAGCACAGTATTTATGGCAATGTGCTGTGGTTAGTGCACCATATAATGCTTAAAGCACTGCACTACAGGCTTCCAGGTTCAATGTTAAATATCAAATCCTATCCAGATATCCCAATGTGACCCATAACTGAAGCTAAACAAAGAACTCACTCACTCACTGACAAACCAATGAAATCAAGCTGAAACCCTCAAATTATTATATACATTATTTCTCTAATTGTCATTCTACTTTTAAGTGAAATATATTTTCTTATCCATGCTTGAGATTTCAAATTAAATTCCCTGTGTGTGTGTGTGTGTGTGTGTGATGAGTATTTAATTGCAGTAATCTGGATACACACAAAAGTATACCTGTGGGTTTCTCTTTCTTCCAGCTTTACGAACTGTCAGTTGATTTGATAGACAGCGTTAGTGCGCCACCAGACAGGATATATGCCTGTAATAACATACATGTACTGCATGGAGGTAGTACAATGAAAATATTAGCAAGATCACAACTCATACCTCATCCAACGGGTAAAGGAGGGTTAATTGTAGCTGGTGATGAGGCTTCAAGATGTGTAAGTTCATTATTATTATTATTATTATTGCCATAAGTAAGCCAAATTTATATAATACTCTCTGTACACAGTATATTAATTAAAGTGCTTTATAGATTATTATATGAATCTTGGTTTGGATTATTAATATTTTATTTTTATTGCACCAGACATGGGATCAATTCAGTTCCGGAATTGGAATTGATTATTTAAAAAAATTAAATTGGAATTGATAAATTTTGAATTAGTATTGGAATTTCCTGCAAAAAATTCAATCCACAAATTAGTTTACCATTTAATTTTTAATTCAGAAATATTTCTTCCATGACAATCCTACTTGGAATATAAACTACTTTGAGTAGGTATTCCAAATAGGTACTCGGAGTATCTACTTATGGTAAAAAGTAGTAGGTAAAAAAAGAGTTGGTAAGAAAGGAATTGGGATTGATACATTCGGATTTGATCAATTTGATGTGGAATTGGAATTGACAAACTGGAATTGAGCCCATGTCTGTATTGTATGTCATTATTGTCATGGAATGTTTGTTGCTGTATTGTCGCCTTTTTGTCTCATAATATTTAGCTTCATGTTTGGGACGCTTCGTGCGGAGATTTGAGGCAGAAGATACCAATAAGTGCCACAGTGATTGACGTTCGTAGTGTTATACATGACAATATCTACCACTTGGTGGCACTAACTGACAGACAGATCTATATCTATAAATGGAGTAGTTAGTACTTAGGGAAGCCACTGGGTGGCAGTGCTTCCTCTTCTTCCATGAACGCTGTGTGACAAACCAATCGGATATTAACTTCTTTTAATCCAACATTTAAACAGGATGTAGTGGTGTTGATGTATCCAGAAGAGAAGATGTAATCAGTGTCAGCTTAACTTGCCAATGAATCTGTTCATTTTTAATTTTGTGCTATGTTTTTCTGCAGGGAACCTTTTGCAAAATTCCAGATAAAGTATAAATGTGTGCATGTGTGTGTGTGCATATGTGTGTGTGTGTGTGTGTATGCGTGTGTTCTTCAGGATTAGTTATAATGTTATATGTTAACAAGAGATCTAACATGTTAATGCTTGGTGCATATAAAATATATATCTGCAATAATGATTATTTCACTATACTGTATTATACAAAGTTATGTATTAAATTTTTACAGCAAGTTTGTTGTTTGGCACATGAAGATTTATGGTTTAAAAAAATTTCTTGGGTGCCACATGAAAGTGTTTTTATTGACTAATTCTTACAAGTATATTTTTTTTAAACTTGTTAATATGGTCATCACTGAATATGGAACATTACTGAATTTATTATACCATCTTTAATTACAATGTTATTTAAACGCTTTCATTGTACCTTCCTGGATAAAAAGTTATACTTTTTGCTAACGTGATATATATATATATATATATATATATATATATAAACTGTTGTTGTATGTAGTTGACACATATTAATGTTATATCTAGCCGTAAATATTGTAGTTACATATCTCAAACTATAATTTAAAATAAAATAATAAGTAATATAAATGTTGATCTAAAGTTTGAGTAAATCACTTGACAAATACTTTATAATAAATTACAATTACTAGTTATATCAATGATAACAAACAGATATATAGTTAGAAAAATCAGAGAATACGAACGGGGTCAATTAATATAATAAATTACAATTACTAGTTATATCAATGATGACAAACAGATATATAGTTAGAAAAATCAGAGAATACGAACGGGGTCAATTATACTAAAAAAGAACGAGAGAAACTTATTTTTTTAATTCTTTCTGGCTGATTTCGGCTGATGGAAAAATTATGATTGTCATTATTATCAATCATATCGTATAATGTTTTAATAAAAATTGGCAAGACGTGACATCACTTCAATATAGAATGGCGTGTTTGGTCTCACTATGATACTGTGTGGTATTGGAATTTACATTCGTACAAATTTCATAGAATGGATATGGGTGGTTTCTTTCACGTGAGTATATATATAGTTTGTACTTAACTGATTTTATTCAAATATAATTAAAATATGGCTAAATTACATATAATTAAGTAATTTCCACCAGATATTACCCAATATTGTTCCAAAATAGCTCACGGAAATTATTTTCAAAGCATATTTTGGGTTTTTCGTATTGAACCCTGCATAAAACTATTTTTGGTAAATGGACGACAATTTTTGTATTCATTTCTCTGGAAAAACTAATTTTGTCATAAATTAATTTTAATACTTGCTAAACCATAGCTTAAATAAATGAATACAAACGTTTAGTGAGTATAACTGACTTATAAAGTTTTGGGTATTTTGTGTAAACTTATCGTCTATAACAAAATGAGCTTAGTTATACTATAAAGATGAACAACATTCTCAACACTGTCAGAAATATTTTCGCACAAAAATGATCCAGAAGATTTTTAACGCAAATCTGAATTAATAAGACATATTACAATACGTCTTTATAACGATCCTGAGAGTTTAGAATAATAAAAAAAGGAATTTTACTGAGTAAAATTAATGTCATATTCAGACATGGGGTCAATTCCAATTTTGGAATTGATGGGCAATTCCGGAATTGGAATTGCTTATTTAAAAAAAATGGAATTGATAAAACTAGAATTGAAGTTTGCTACAAAAAATTAAATCCACAAATTAATTTACCATTTAAGTATTTTAATTCAGAAATATTTCTTCCATAACAATCCTATTCGGCGTAGGTATTCCATTGGCTATTCGGAGTACCTACTCATGGTAAAAATCAGTAGGTAAAAAAAGAGTCGGTAAAAACAGAATTGATAAATTTAGAATTTGATCAATTTTATGTGGAATTGACCCCATGTCTGGCCATATTAATCGCCGTTTAAGACTTGTTGATAATTTTTTGCGAACACAGACTAACAAACGAACACACATTCGCGCATGCGCGTGTGTTCATTAAAAAGAAACTTAAATAACACAGGATTTTACCAGTTAGCCACAACAATGTGCTTCTACCTGATGAAAGTATGTTTTACAAACATACACATACGCTTTGATTTATATTGATGTGTGTGTGTGTGTGTGCAAATTAAGATAATCTAAAACCAAAGCTTTATTATGGAAGAACTATGGAGAGAAGTTCGATGAAACCCATTTCTAAGAATGATCTCTTGATCTGTGTTTTGGAACTGTTGAGAATGTCTGGAAAATCTATATGTAGGCTTACTCCAGACGACACACACATCAATACGATATTTCCTTGTAACCTTGTTCTAATAGGATTGAAACTATTCAAGTAATTTACCTCACAAACTTAACATATCTTTTAACCAGGATTAAAAACGCAGCGTGGTAAGCTACATGACATTTTGATGTTTTACGGCCACATTCGTGTGCAAAATAGGTTAAATGAGCCGAGATACATCCAACGGTAATGAGGCGAAGTGAAAGATGAAACACCCTTCAGTGATGCGCACACCGAGATTTGAACTGGGTGGTTAAGATCTGTGGATGATAAACTACAAGTATTAATGGCCAACCTTGATCAGTTATGTGGCCACTGTTAGATAGAAATATCCTTTAGGTAGATTTGTTATTTATGATGTATTTTTGTATCGTTATGACATTTTATTTGTTGTTCCACAGACACAGAATAGGAAATATATATATTAATGAATACCTTAACAGTGTTTACATTTACACGCTTACATACACGTGCATGTAGGTGTACATTTAACAGTACGTAATGTAATAATACTGAGAATTAATATTATAACTTGTCGTATAAATTAAGGACCATAAACCCTTGGCCTGTTACAGATTAAAATATTTAAATGGGATAGAATATAAGAGAAACGAGTAAAAGTTCTTAGAACAATAAAACACGTACATAAAATAAAGTAGGACAAAACGTGCGTGTTGAGTCACAACAATCTCTTGATCTGGTTCCAGAAGGTAGTCTGGATCAGCCAAGCAAACTTGTAGCCAATCCTCTATAAATACATGGAGTCCTTACACGGAAATGTGCAATAGATCATTTCGAGCTGATGTTTATGGGCTAAATAACGATTACAACACTCGGCTTAAAGAGGAGTTTGATAGTGTAAACATACAGTAATTGAACAATATTGTAAAATCGAGATTCTCAGCTTCGGTGTCCACCAAAGTGGAAGTCCGATCGACAAATACATTATAAGGACACAATCGGCAACAAATATATTATGAGGAGACCAGCAGCAAGAAATACGTTATAAAGACACGATAAGCGACAAATACATTATAAGGAGACCACTAGCAACAAATAAATTATAAGGACACCATCAGCCAAAAATATATTATAAGGACACCACCATCAATAATAATAGTACAACGACAAATTCAAAAAAATGTCCCATCACAAATAATATAATGAAACGAAACGTCAATATCACGTGTTTGTCCTGTTTTAATTGATCTGATGTTAACGAAATCATTAAATCATTCCACCGTAATCTCTCTGTGCATTAATAAATGCCGTTTCATCGTCGAGTGACCAATCCAAGTTTTGGTATCATTGATGTATTGTTTAGGTCTATGAAGTGTGCCTAATTTAATTCGGGATTCGATCAATTTACAACAGTTCGCTGAATGTGCGTGAAATGGTTCGGAGGAACTCCCTTTTTGATTGAATATCGTGTATTATCTAATAAAATATTCCTTCTCTGGATCACTCACTCACTTATTGCCATATTTTAGTTCAAATGTTCCAGTGATGGCGGAACAATATGAAATAACGAGACGTCATCCAGTTGAGGATGGCGTTGAGTTACCGACATCATCGATTGACCAAAGGAATCACTTGAAAGAAAGAGATTAAAGCAATGATCAGACATTGATCAGGGATATACCTCATCCACATTACGCGATCAAGGTGACATTCTGGATCGTCAGCGTTTTCGTACCATCTAAAGTACCATCAATAATGTTTATATTCTGGAGACATTTTAGACCTTCTGTAGCTATCCGGAAAATGTTACACACTCGACCATCAAACAGAAAAAAAACCCAATCCAGATCAACAACTGAATTAAACCTCTTTCGTGTCAGAGATGTGAATTATTACCGTTTTATCGTTTTCCTCTCATTTTATTTCTAAAATGAATGCATCGAATAAATTAAGTTCCACAACAAAATGGAAATAAATATAAAAATACGTAAATGATAAATAGTTTGTTGCACGAACTCATCCTCGACATCAAATTATCTCTTTGTCGAGTATGTTTTTTTTGTGGGGTGGTGGGTGGGGGGGGGTGGGGAGTTAATACTTATAGTAGACTTTTGCTCCAAGGAGTGTCAACTCTATTGACAATGAGGATGTTATTCGTGTTGGGTTACTGATAACGTTATCAATGATATTTTATTGTTCTGTCGTCTAAATCTATTAACATTATGACTAGTTGAAGTACTAAGATATAAATGATGAGATCGTATTATTAATATTTGTCTATCATCTAATAATATTAATTGTTTTACCTTAGTTTGTTTTCTTTGTTATTTGTTGCCCCAAGTGTTAATCAGTAATTCTGATATAGTATTTTCAAGAAATGAATACTTCATTGTGTTACAGACAGACAGACAGACAGACAGACAGACAGACAGACAGACAGACAGACAGACAGACAGACAGACAGACAGACAGACAGACAGACAGACAGACAGACAGACAGACAGACAGACAGACAGACAGACAGATTGATGGCTAGATAGAGAGAAGGACAGATATAAAGGTTTAAGTTTAATTTAGTGTATGTATTGTATTGCATGCATTCGATTTAGTACATTTAAATATGTGTATTAATTACTACGTCTCAGTTTTGATAGTTTTGAGACATAGTCAAGCCACCATTTGAAACCAAGTCCTAAAAATCTGTGTTCAACTGCACCTTCACTTAGCCATTAACTGTTCAGAATACTAAATACTATTTGTTTTAATATTTATTAGTTTCTCGCAATAAATATGATTCCGATAAGGAGCGTGCGAGTTTTCCAACAATTAAAATATATGTAACCGAAATTAACTATTCCTCTCTGCTTCCACAAGCAGAACATTCAAACTTAAATAGAAAAAACAAATGAATGACTCAATATAAATAAGTCAACATTATACCTAAATTAGATGAGAAGGTCTTCTTCCAGTGATATTCATAATAATGAATGGAGTGAAGACACGGCCAATGCTATGTTACGTCACTGGTTAAGTTATTTAAACTAAATGATCCAGAAGGTCAATTTGACCCCTGTTCTAACAATAATCGTAATATAATTAATCTTTCTTCTTATATGCTTTCGGAAAAGGAGATTAATTTAATAAGCAAAGGTTTATCATTTGTACTAACCACTGATATTGACAAATGCAGTGTTTAACTTGGGTAGAAAATTAAAAATTAAATATATTTTTAGATGTTGCCGTAACAACCATATTAAAAACAGTAAGACGTTTGTGTCGAAATCCAACTGAATCCCAACTGATAAAGTAATAGACCCAGATCTTCTTCAGTGTATTTCAAACTTCACATCAGAAATAAAAAGCTTAACTATTCTGAAGGAAACAATAATATAGACCAGTCGGAATCATTAGCGCTCAGAGATATCCGCAAAAATAAGATTTAGTATTTAAAAAAGCAGACAAAGGTTCAGCAACAGTGATAATGGATAAAAAGTATTATTTAGCTGAAGATTATCGACAACTAAATAATACTCACCACTACAAAAAAATTAAAACTCCTTTATTTCCCCAAACATCAGTAAACGTTGCAGAAATATTAAATAGATTAAGAAATTCTGGTGTTATCACAGATAAATAATTGCACTTTTTATTACCGCCAATTAATCCAAGGACTCGGCGGTTCTATATGCTTCCTAAAATTCATAAGGCATTTAACAGTTGGACTTTTCTAGATAAGATGCCACCTTGTAGACCTATAGTATCTGATTGCAATAGTGAATTTAAAAGTGTTGCAAGTTTCAGCGACAGTATTCTTAAACCACCTGCAATGAAGCATCCTTCTTATATAAAAAATACCTACGATTTTGTAGATAAAATTGCAAAGCTAGTCATACCTGATGGATGCTTGCTTATAACATTAGATGTTGAGAGCATGTATACAAATATTGACCATGCTAAAGGGGTTAATGCAGTGAGTGAAGCACTTCAATTTCGAGGTCCCAAAATAATTGACGAATGCGAGAAAATCTTCAAATGTCATCAACCCGCAAGTGTGTGTGTGTGTGTGTGTGTGTGTGTGTGTGTGTGTGTGAAATCCTACAGAATAGTGGGGGTGCCATTCATAGTGATCGGGATATTAGAAAGTGACCATCGGCGTGACTTTGTTTCCTGTGACGTCGTTTCCGGTGACGTTGTTTCTGGTGATTTTGTTTCCGGTGACTTTGTTTCCGGTGACGTTGTTTCCGGTATCGTTATTTCCGGTATCGTTGTTTCCGGCAACGTTAACCGTACAACGATAGATCTTTCCAAGTTGATCATTCTGCGCGGAGAAATCGGCCCCCATCTATTTCATTCCTGATCTTTGCGGACCTTTGAAATATTGTTCACCCACAACTCGTGGCTGTTCCAGAATCGATCCTGTGTGATATTTATCTCTGGTGTACACATTATTCAGCGTTTTCACGTTGACTATTGAAGCTCGTCGCTCAACCGAGAGAAGATGCTTCAGATGTCTCAATATATCTATCTGAATTTCTTTTTAGGATTATAGTCATCCATGCAAATCTAATTTTAACATAATTGGTCGTCGTAGACTGCATCGAATCGTTCAGAATAGTATTCCCAGTTGTCTAGTTTCGGTTTCGCTTACGCCAACTTACCACAATCTGGTTGGCTTCCAGTTTTACAACACAGCACACACTGACACAGACTCCATGATATTTCAATGTAGTATAATTAAATCCCACTACCGTTTATGTATTATATGTGATCAAAATATAAACTTGACGTAAAAGTCTTTAAAAACAATTCAATTTTAATTCCTCAAAGTTGTGAAAAAACACAGACAAACCTTCGCCCGCTTTCTGGTGTTGTTCGTAATGTTTACATTTTTCGCTAGAGGATTGACGTCAGAAAGTTTACACTATTTACTTTAGTCGTTGACATCGCGAGAAACGATTGAACATTTTTCAAGTGTCCAGAAGTACCCGTGTTAAGATATTTGGACCACGAACTTTCCCTACATGGCCGGTTCAGAAATAATAAAAAATAAGTTCCCAATCATGTTTAGGTATAGTCTCGACTTTCACCTTTGTAGACCACTCATCGAGTATTTGTTTACACCATCCATTCTGTTGTGTAAACAGAGCTGAAAATATTGGTTGTTAGTTGTAACTTTCTTGTTCAATTATCTCCAAGTATCTCTTTATAACTAACATATAGAAAATCTAATTTTTTATTGAAATGTGACATTAATACGATGTCGTGTCCAATGAAAACTATCGGAAATGAAATAAAATATAGATATGTTTTTATTTATAAGTTAGAACAAGGATGACGTATTACTGCGGTATAGAACTTAACTTTGTGTGTGTGTGTGTGTGTGTGTGTGTGGCCGCGCGCGCGCGTGTGTGTGATCGCATCATCGTAAAACACATTGAGCGCAGAAAGCTTTTGAGCTAACGTTTCCTTTGTTACCGAGATCACTTTATCGACCGATTTATGTCGAAGTCGTAAAACAAAATGCAAATTAAGATAAAATTTACAGACTCTCGTCAACTCAGAACTCAGTGAAGCGTACTCATTTCCTACTTCGCTCCATAATTTTGAGGACATTATAGTCATAAATTTGCTAAAAATAGTCGGTTATACGACGAATGATATTTGAATAAAGAAATATATTGTTATTAAATCGAGCCGTGATGACGCAGCTAGTTAGAGTGTAGAAGTCGTAACGGAAAGGTCGCGGGTTCGAGGTTCCGTAATGGGAACCTGACAGGACGTTGTATGCTGCTCTTGGGGTTGAGATGTGTGTAAAGCGCCTCAGAACAGAGCTACCCGGTTTTGTATACATTATTATTATATATATATTTTCACGATTATGCGATTTAAAAATGTCATGACGGCTAACTAATTATTTTATGGGATGTGGAGATATAACAGTTTATATTTAAACAGAAGAATAAACTAAATAAATTATTTATAATTAGAAAAATAAATTTGTCGATTTGGTGGAAAGGCAAATATTTATTAGGAATAAATGGCAAATAATAGAAATTACATCTCGTTTATTTGTTGTTGTACTTGTGATTTGTGTATTTGTGTGTGTTTGTGTGTATGGGTGTGTGTATATGTATGTGTGTTTTGTGTGTGTTTGTGTGTATCGGTGTGTGTATATGTATGTGTGTTTTGTGTGTGTTTGTGTGTATGGGTGTGTGTATATGTATGTGTGTTTTGTGTGTGTTTGTGTGTATCGGTGTGTGTATATGTATGTGTGTTTTGTGTGTGTTTGTGTGTATCGGTGTGTGTATATGTATGTGTGTATTTGTGTGTGTTTGTGTGTATCGGTGTGTGTATATGTATGTGTGTTTTGTGTGTGTTTGTGTGTATCGGTGTGTGTATATGTATGTGTGTTTTGTGTGTGTTTGTGTGAATCGGTGTGTGTATATGTATGTGTGTTTTGTGTGTGTTTGTGTGTATCGGTGTGTGTATATGTATGTGTGTTTTGTGTGTGTTTGTGTGTATCGGTGTGTGTATATGTATGTGTGTTTTGTGTGTGTTTGTGTGTATCGGTGTGTGTATATGTATGTGTGTTTTGTGTGTGTTTGTGTGTATCGGTGTGTGTATATGTATGTGTGTTTTGTGTGTGTTTGTGTGTATCGGTGTGTGTATATGTATGTGTGTTTTGTGTGTAGGTGCGTGTAGAAAAATAATGGTGTAGGTTTTTATTGATATTTTAGCATCCAAAGCTAGAGTTATTATACATCTGTATCCTAAAGCACGTACGCGCGCGCACACACACATACGAGCCCCGCACGAGTTGGAAAGCTGAACCCATATCCGACCCAACCCGCAACTCTCAACCCACACCCAAACCAAACCCATAACTCTCAACCCGAACCCATACTAAAAATTATTTTGAATCCGTGCCCAACCCAACCCGCAAGACTATAACCCGTACCCAACCCACAAGACTATAACCCGTACCCAACCCGCAAGACTATAACCCGTACCCAACCCACAAGACTATAACCCGTACCCAACCCACAAGACTATAACCCGTACCCAACCCACAAGACTATAACCCGTACCCAACCCACAAGACTATAACCCGTACCCAACCCACAAGACTATAACCCGTACCCAACCCACAAGACTATAACCCGTACCCAACCCACAAGAATGTTTTAGTATCTTATAGTAACCATTTAGTTAGATAGCCGTGAGTTTGGCAGTAGCCATGGTTACCAGTAGCAATAGTTGAAATTAAAATCAAGTCTAATGATAACATAAGAGTATCTCAATCAGTTAAAATACAAGAAATGTCTTCAATAAAACACAATATCTACTAATATCCAATAGTAACAAATGTCCTGCAATATGTATCAACAATAAAAGAAGGCAGTGTGACTGCTTTGTTTTTTGGGGGAGAATCTCCATGCTTATTGAGGATAGCGTCTATATTGGAGTGATTGATATATATCGCTGATCGTTCTACCAACACCGTCACGATTGCCACCTAATGACCTTCACAGCTTGTCAATCAATTGACAGAAACATTTCACTGTCAGTGTGTGGTGTTTTGTTGTTCGGGGAGAATCCCCAGGCTGTCGCTTATTCGACACAGCCTGTGTATGGTAGTAATAGCGGGTGGTATTTATATGACAATGTAGGGTATTCGTATTGCGTAAGCATTGGCGGTGGCTTAATAATGGCAGGTGGATGAGCCTATTTTTTATTTAAAATAAATAAAACCCATATTTTTCAAGCAACCCCACAACCCAACCCACAAAACAACAACCCGAACCAAACCCACAAGACAACAACCCGAACCAAACCCAACCTACAAGACTCAAACCCAAACCCAATCCGTGACACGAAGAAAAATTTAACCCAACCGCAGGGCTCTAAAACGCACGCACGCACGCACGCATATATATATATATATATATATATATATATATATATATATATATATATATATAATAATAAATAATAAATAAAATGAATTTCATCCTTTCAGAGATTGAGGTTCGTGTTTTCTTTTTACCAATTTTGTAATATTTGATATAAAGGGTTAGTGACGAGTAGGTCATAGAATTTATTGGATTTGTATGCTTATGAGGTATTTGACCCTCCAGCAAATATCACAAGGCATATTATGCTGCGGTTGATATGTTCCTTTTTTGTGCGTGGAGACTGTATGTTTCCAGGTCCATGCGTTCTAAGAAAAGTTGATCTAGAGCTGTATATTCCGTGCACTATTTGCGTCTTTGGAGGCACGCCGTTTAAGTGTTTGGCCTGGTTATCCAGCATTTAAATGACTGTAGCAGACACAGTACGCTCTTAAAGCATGTACTCCTGACTCAGGAATAGAAACACTGCATCGCATCTCGAGCGGTGGCATTGGACACAGCTCGTGTGGTTGGTGTGTTTTATATAACAAGTTTAATTGTATATATAATTCACCGTAGTTATTTGTGGGAATAGAATTATCTTTCCTAGGTCCAGTTATGTCCAGTCTGTACTATGACATTCAAGGCTAACTTCAGTCTCCTTGTCATTAATAAAACCCTATATTATAATTATAGTTTGTATAGCAGACATTAGCTCTGATTTGAAAATGTTAATATATAGAACGGCAATTCCGCCATAACGGTCTGCTAAAGCGCCGATATAAATTGTTATAATAGTGACGAGTAGGTCATAGTATTTATTGGATTTGTATGTTTATGAGGTATTTGACCCTCCAGCAAATATCACAAGGCATATTATGCTGCGGTTGAGAAAGTTCCGTTTTCTATGCGTGGAGACCATATTTCCCGGTCCCTGCATTCAAGAAAAGTTGATCTAGAGCTATATATTCCGTGCACTATTTGCGTCTTTGGAGGCACGCCGTTTAGATGTTTGGCCTGGTTATCCAGCATTTAAATGACTGTAGCAGACACAGTACGCTCTTAAAGCATGTACTCCTGACTCAGGAATAGAAACACTGCATCGCATCTCGAGCGGTGGCATTGGACACAGCTCGCGCGGTTGGTGGGTTTTATATAACAACTTATATAATTCACCTTGGTTGTATGTGGGAATAGAATTATCTTTCCTAGGTCCAGTTATGTCCAGTTTGTACTATGACATTCAAGATTAGCTCTAATCTGCTTGTCATAAATAACATTTAAGAACTACAATAGTTAGAATAGCATAAATTAGGTCAGGTTTGAAAATGATAACATAGTTCAAACAGTACGGAAGCTATGACGCGCTATTACGGTCTGCTTCAGCGCAGATGTCAGTCTTTTAATAGTAATTAAGATAAACAGTTTTAATAGTAGTCGCTTCATGACGCCTGCCCGTTGTAAAAACTGATCTTTGAAGACAGTGACAATTGGGTTATATGGTTTATATAATATTGCTTTGAAAAAAAATAGCTATAAATAGGGCTGCTTAGATAGTTAAGCTAAACATTCTCACTACTGCCGTGATCTGACTTGGGTGTTTTACTCCGAAACTCCACGGCTGTAGGTGATTCGTATTTTGATTTTGCTTGGCGGCTTAGGGACTGGTGAGACATTACACATGTCTCAGCAAGAAAGGTCGCCACTCTAGATTCAGTCCCCTGAAGAAACGTCCAGAGTTTGAATTCACGGTTCGAGATTCTCTGTGCCTGTGCCTTATAATACACAGCTAAAACACACACACACACACACACAGACAGACACACACACACACACACACACACACACAGACAGACACACACACACACACACACACACACAGACACACACACACACACACACACACTCACGTTCACCATAATTATCAGTAGAATATTCCATACTCATTAAACAGGTAGACATTAATATTTATCGGGAGAATAACCCTCACATCAGGATATATTTAAGTTCGGGGTCTGCTGAATTTATTTTGAATAAATCTCCAATAATATCGGTTATTTATAGTCGACGTGACCGTAATGTCTATAACAGAGATATTAAAACATTTACAGTAAAATCTACATCAGATGTTACTGTATAAAACGTGCATCTAACTGTTGTTGTCAGGTGATGTTAGTACATGCCGATAAAATAAAATATTACCTGTCAGTTGTCACCTGGCTGAGATTATTGAATATGACTTAATAAATTTAGTATAAGCCAATACGTAGACGTTGTGAAAATGACACGGAATGTAAAAAAAATTCAAAAGAAACAGGGACAGTAACAACAACAATAACAACAACTACTATGACAACAACAAATCAACAACAACAACTACTTTGGGTTTAGAGATGAAAAATTGACGAAATACTTTACTCGTTTGATATTTAACATTTATTAGTTGTAGTCCGTGGATTCAAATTGTTGTAGTTAGTAAAAAATTGTAACTTATATTATTGCAAATTGTTGTAGTTAATACAGAATTGTAACTTTCGTTATTATAAATTGTTGTAGTTAGTAAAAAATTGTAATTTTCTTGATTACAAATTGTTGTTCTTAGTTCCTACTTTTATAGCCATATATTATTGTAGATGGTAAATAATTATTTCTTACATGATTACAAATTGTTGAAGTTACTGCCTCATTCTACCACATCGCTAACATACTCTTTTCTAGCCTCATTTGACAATCTACTTCTGTTAAACAAATGTGGCACCATACTTTATGTATATCATCCGTGGTCTGGTACTAAATTAATTGTTCACACTAGAGCCCTGCATAGGTGGGAAAGCTGAACCCATATCCGACCCAACCGCCTCTCAAAGGTCAACCCGCACCCAACCCGAAGTCATACTAAAAATTATATTGAACCCGTGCCCAACCCAATCCACAAGACTATAACCCGTACTCAAACAACAAGACTGTAACCCGTGCCCAACCCACAAGACAATAACCCGTACTCAAACAACAAGACTGTAACCCGTGCCCAACCCACAAGACTATAACCCGTACTCAAACAACAAGACTGTAACCCGTGCCCAACCCACAAGACTATAACCCGTACTCAAACAACAAGACTGTAACCCGTGCCCAACCCACAAGACTATAACCCGTACTCAAACAACAAGACTGTAACCCGTGCCCAACCCACAAGACTATAACCCGTACTCAAACAACAAGACTGTAACCCGTACCCAACCCACAAGAATAGAATCCTAACCCGGAACATTAAATATTCCTGTTATTAACATAATTTATTGATAAATGAATTCAACTTTTCCATTGTAACTTATTCACATCTTTATATTAAAATCCTGTAGTGTCCTATAAATACTATATACAGACTTGAAAATAAATATGGAATATAATTTTATTTTTGTTATTTCTTACTTAGAATTATGTTTTTCCGTGAAAGTATCAGGATATAATTTTAAGTATTTATCGATATAATTACCCTATGAGGAATATATTGATGCATTTGAAAGACTATGGGTATTCTGGATCAAGTTGAATATAAGGAAATATTATTATTATTGCCAAAATACTAAATATACGACACATGGGGCCGTTCTGATTATTTAGAGTGTTCAATGAGGCACAGGAATCACAGTTCAATATTTGGTATGACCCCCACAGGCATCGTACAGAGCTTGTACTCGTCGAGGAATCCTGTCAATCAGGGTTGCCATGGTTTGAAGGGGCAGAGCATGCCATACATCAATGACTGCCTGTCGCAATTCCGCCAGATTATTAGGCTGGTTGGCACTTGCATCCATGGTGCGTCTTACTTCTGACAACATGTTCTCTATAGGATTCATATCCGGAGACACTGCTGGGTTTGATCCCTTCAGTTTCCATGAAATTGACCACTGTGCGAGCTCTGTGAGGCCTGGCGTTGTCATTCTGGTACATAAAATTATGCCCAAATGTCAGACGAACTAATGGCAATAACATTTCCTCCAGGATCTGTAGGTACTGGTACTGATCCAGGTTTTCATCGACGATGTGAAGGTGACATTTTCCATCATGGTGGAAAACACCCCATATGGTAACTCCACCGCTCCCTGCTTGGACTCTAGGTACGATGCAATCTTCATTATAGGCCCCATGTTGCTGTCTGCTGACCCGGATACGACACTCTATCCGGTAAAGCAGGAATCTGGATTCATCGCTGAAGATGACATGCTGCCAATGACCTGGCCCAATCCATACGCGCCTGTCGATGTCTTTGCAACAATAAAAGTTTCTTCAGGGGTCTCCTGGCGAAGTAACCTGCACGGATCAATCGCAGATTCACTAGCATTGTGGATACAGGGGTATTAGTGAACCGTAACCACTCAGAACGAAGGGTGTTTGCTGACTTGGTACGCCCATTTCGGCAAAAACGTAGCAGATAAAGGTCTTCTCTTTCTTTTATCTTACGAGGACGTCCGGGTCTAGCTCTGGGTGTGGGTACGCCCGTCTCACAATTTCTCTTATTTATCTTTGATACTGTTCCCTGTGTTATCTCAAGAGCTTGGGCAATGACCTCCTATTTGGAACCCATACGCCTCATGACAAGAACTCGTCGATAAATTCCTTCATTAAAATGACGGATCATGATGTCATGAAAGTTCCGCCAGCACACCCGAGTACAACTCCCGAGTACAACTCCCTTATTTATAGAGCTTCAGATATCACCCCACATGGACCTTGGGTGTTTTATTGGTCACCCACTCACTCAAAACAATATCAGGTGTTGAAAACGTATGCCAAAATACTCTTCACGTATCATAATTACGCTGATATCACCGAACAGATCATAAACACTAACCAACTATTCCTAATATGCTGTTCCACAAAATAATGCAACAGATAAAAATATATTCCATATTTATTTTCATGTCTGTAGTATGATGCTGGATTTGACTTTGGCACCAGATGTTGTACAACACGAGTGTCAACTCGACTTGAATAGCCAAGTGCTTGATGACAAGATTTACATCCAACAAAGTCCACTTCAGTGCCATTACGATCTACCACAAGTCCACATTATTTCCAAATATCAGACTTTCCCTTACTACAAAACCTAATTTTATATTCTTCAGACGTCAAATTTGATGTAACCGAACTAGGCGTAAGTTTGGCACCTTGATATGTGTACTACAAACATGAAGGCTTACACTCTTATATTTTATGGTGATGTAATGAAAGTTTTACCGCATCAAATATACCATAATTATATCACCTGCTGGGTGTCAAAGTGTTTCTAGCATTTAATCGACACTAATGAATAAATCATTCAAATTGTTATTTCTGAAGATGTTGTTGTCACTCAGGAGTATTATTTCTTGATTGTTTGGACACAACTGATATGAACTATTAGTTTATTATTTGTTAATTTTCTCTGCGGTTCACCAATACACGATGACGAAACATCCTACAAGCACAAGCTCGAGTCGAATTCTAACCCACAACTTGTACGTTTGCGGTGCAGTCCTCTATCCACTGCTCTATTTCAGCACCCGCAAGTTAAGAATAGGATTCGATCCTATAACCTGTTGAATTGCAACGGGCTGCTCTACGAACAACACTGCATGAAGAGTCCACACGAACCCCCCCCCCCCCACACACACACACAAACAGAGAGAGAGAGAGAGAGAGAGAGAGAGCGAAGATGAGTAAAAGCCTCATCCCCGAAGTTAATCCAATATTGCTAATATACATCATCCACCCACCATCTCTCTCAGTATCTATATAACCGATACAACGTACAATAATGCCCATAATACGTGATCAATTGAACTCCTATTAACCTTCACTGAATGGCGGAGGTAATAAACGTACCGGTAGCATGACGGCTCGCCGTTTACTCGTAACCAATCGGTACGTCATTCCACCGGACGTCTCTTACCGTCACAAGACAGACAGTTCCTTGGTGATCGATGATCCATATTTATGCGGATGTGATCGATCATATGCGACCTTCACACCGAAGCGCCGAGTTTTGTTATCCTCATAATTAAACCTCTAACGTGAAATATTACAATGACCGAGCCCGACAGGGGGCGCCCCTGTCGCTATCACCATCTACTTGATTAGCGAACAAAAGGATTGGTTGTATCTCGATAGAGGGAGAAGGAGAGGGAAAGAGAGGGAGAGGGTGGCAGCCAACTGACAAATGATGGATGGCGTCAGTGATCTTTCGACACCGTTGATTGTTAGAGATACTTTAAGGCGCCGCTTTACCTGGTCGTTGGTCAAACGCCGCGTTTATCACAGCATAATGCGGCTTTTAGTTCTCTCCCCAACCGGTAGATGGCGCGCGCGAGCAATGAGCGGCATTTAGTAATAGTGTGAGCGTCCACCGACTTCTATATCAAGGTAAGAGACTAATAATTTGTTTGTTTGTTTGTGATTTTACAACCTGTGCATTGTGAACTTTTGAATTAGGTGTCTGTTGTAGAAGTTCGTTAATTAAAAGGTGCACATAACCAGAGTGGAACTTCGTTATAACGAGTTTCAAAACAAAATGATCAGATGATAAAAAATGAAAGATAATAAATAACCTGACGCCGATAATGAAATATAATATATAGACTATTTTAGATTGTATATATAGGATTACGGGTGTGTTTACTTCATGTATATGGTATTTATATAGGATTACGTGTGTTTACTTCACGTAAATGTTAGTCTCAAGTGATATAAAACAAAGTGTATAGATTTATCTTAACACACAACCTTATTTACAATGTACGCCACATCCTTACCACATTCTCTCCATTTATAGCCAAAAATCATTTAATTAATTATTATTTTAAGATTATTAATCACTGAACAATACAGTAATACCTCGCTTTATGTCATTTCGGCAGACTTCAAATTCGCCTTTACATCACTATTATAGACTGAAATTCAGTTCAGCGAACGTCATTACGTTCGACATTACGTCATCCATCTACGTCATAATAAAAGCACGTGAAATAAATAAATTAACAATAAAAGATAAAAGGAGCTAAAAAAAACTATTTAAAATACAATAAAAACACATTAAGATGAGGAGAGATGAACTACAACAGTACTGAGGCAATGTGAATTGGTACATGAGAGCAAGATGATGATTTATGTTTTACGGCCACTTTTGTACACATGGTAGGCTAAATGGGCCGAACGACCTCCAAAGGTAATGAGACGAAGTCAAAGATTAAACACCCGTCAGATATACCCACGCCGAGATTCGAACTCAAGTGGTAGTAATCCGTGGTTCAACGCGCTAGCGTTAGACCAAAGAGGTGCCCTACACGAGAGCAGGAAACCGATACCTTTGGAGACAACATGCTAAGACTTTCGTCTTCCAGTGGACTAATTATGGCTGAAGATTCACAGATGAAAGACATAAAACATTTATTTACAATAAAAGGCACTTTAAGGCATTACTTTCGGTTTACGTCAAAATGGGTTATATCCCGGCTTTTGGAACCAATCAATGACGAAAGGCGTTGCATTAATTTCAGTTGCTTGATCCATCTTGTTATAATATTTATGGCGTTTGTGATAGGTGTTTGTAATAAATGTTTGTGATAAATGTTTGTGATATCCGTTTGTGATAAATGTTTGTGATATCCGTTTGTGATATCCGTTTGTGATAAATGTTTGTGATTTCCGTTTGTGATAAATGTTTGTGATATCCATTTGTGATAAATGTTTGTGATATCCGTTTGTGATAAATGTTTGTGATATCCGTTTGTGATAAATGTTTGTGATATCCGTTTGTGATAAATGTTTGTGATATCCGTTTGTGATATCCGTTTGTGATAAATATTTGTGATATCCGTTTGTGATAAATGTTTGTGATATCCGTTTGTGATAAATGTTTGTGATATCCGTTTGTGATAAATGTTTGTGATATCCGTTTGTGATAAATGTTTGTGATATCCATTTGTGATAAATGTTTGTGATATCCGTTTGTGATAGGCTTCTGTGAGAAGTATCAACAATATCGACATAACAATGTAAAAGTTTAATTTACTTCGCCACAATGACACATCGCCCCTCATACGACTTCGTCTTAAGGCAAACGTGTAACCTGTAAATTGACACATAGACCCGAAACCTCGAACTGGCTTCGATACAAACACTTCGATATATATATATATATATATATATATATATATATATATATATATATAGCCAGATTAAATTTGTCGATGAGACTATTGATAGACTAATACCACGATTGATTACATTTTATCTTTAGGTTTGATACTTGGAAATTGGTCGTGATGAGAGGACATATATCGCTTTATTGGTGGATATTATTCTGTGTTATTGTTGAGATAAGCGGTTGTTATTATAAGTCAAAATGTGACCGACAACGATTTTATAAGATAATTAACAAGAAATCTTCAGTTGATGTCTTATTACGTACTGGATGGTGTAGTCTGACAGACTGTGAGAGGTAAGTAAGATAATAGTATTGTTATTGGAGTTAATGAGTTGCAGATCCTGTAATCATCGTAAGAATTGAGTGACTCAGTGACCGAATGAGTGAGTGACTAAGGGGTTCTTTTTTTTTGGGGGGCCAGGTTTCCGTATTGGTTGTCTCCTTAGAGAGAAATGATATCTTCAGATCGTGCGCCTTTTGTTGATGGATGAACCATCCTATAAGACTTGCCCGATACCAGGCATTACAGTTAGTTAATGAGTGAGCGATGTATTTAGTCGCACCGCTGGTCACTTCCCACGAAACATCCCGCAAACACGGGTACTGGTCGAATTCGAGCCCAAAATGTAGAAGTTTGTAACGCACCGCTCTAACTACTATAGTACAGGAGTGATGCGCCAGTATTAAAATGGTCTATCATTAGTGGTGAAAATTATGAGGCTGATAATGAGGAAGATGATGAGGACGACGACGATGATGATAATAATGACAAGTCATTCCTGATCATTTGTATAACAACGTGTTTAGTCCAAACGACAAGAATGGTTATTAGAAATAATCATAAAAGTACCATATATATATATATATATATATATATATATATATATATATATATATATATATATATATATATATATATATGTATATTCGAGGTAAGAGTTTACAAAGCTAGAATACGAAAACATCATCGTATGTGTAGACTGAAGGATTACGAAAGTTGTTTCATCCATCACCAGAAGAGTACTGGATTCAGATATGTTGTCACTGGATCTGATAATCCCGGTCATATTGATAATTGTGATAAATAAAGTCGAAACTCCAGAGAAGGATTAAAGGTGCAATAAAGTTGACATATGAATCGTTTATACTGACATCAGGACAATTAGTGTCTTATCTGATTTGACTACCATTACACCTGGGCAGAATATTAACATCCAGAATGAATGGCTACGACATTGATGTAAACAGTCCCACGGGCAGCTACACCAAAGATAGAATTACTGGTCAAATAGTATTTTTAGTAACAGGACACCGACATTTGTCATTGGATCACTGAATCAATACAAGAGACACAAGCGATGACATGGATAGATTATATCAAGACTCATCCCAAGACATCTTTATTGTCAAGATGTTATCATCCTAGACTATATCGCCACGTAGAAGGCAGTCTTCAGACACATATAATTCGCTTTATCTACGATGCCACTGTACGTCGGACCTTCCAATGGACAGTACAAGGAACCCTATATAGATTTAGCAGAAACAATTGTCGGAGTTTCTCCCGTATTCCAATCATCTACACGCCAAACTTTAAGACTAGTAATATGAAAATTTCCAGTGAAATCCTGAACCTATATTTTATTGTTGATCATGTAACTAATAGATAAAATACTGAAATTAATTAGTAATAAGTGACATCTTAAAAATAAACCCATGTTTTGATATAATCTAGTCAGTTATATATATATATATATATATATATATATACTTATATATATATATATATATATACTTATATATATATATATATATATATATATATATATATATATATATATATATATATAGGCGGTGCTTTGTATCCATAATGTTTACCATTTTTAATATTTTCCACAGGATATGCGTTTTTATTTGGAGTGTCTCGGTTTCAGTTTTGAAGTTATAGATGGGAGCTTTGGAATGTGTTACATTTATAATGGAGTTATAAAACAGGAAAATATTATTGAACGTGAACATGTCACACTGTACTGTAAGTTAAAAATATTATTACCATATACACAGAAGGCTTATATATATATATATATATATATATATATATATATGCATATGCACGCACGCACGCACACACACACACACATACATGTGGTTGGCGTCTCCCTGGTTGAACTCGTATTGTAGTTCTCCACAGATCTCTAACACCTAAGTTCGGAACCCGGCCGGGATACTATATGCATAAAATGATCATGGCACATTAACTTTTATATGTACATAACAATTGGTATGAGTAACATCTAACTGTACTCAAACTGTTACGTATAGTGCCCTGTCCAGAACGCTTTGAATGGTTCGATGACGTCAAGAAGTGCTACACTACAGACATGCAAGATTGGGGTAACTGGTCCGTAGCGGTTGAGTCGTGTAAAACGATGTATCCCGGAGCGAAACTGGCCGAACCGCGAAGTGAAAAGGAAAACTTAAGACTCCAAAAAATAGCAGGTATGGAAATAGACAATATGACTGAAACCAGAAAGCTGAACTAATCTTTAAGGCTGACATCTGACAACATTTTTTACACAATAAATCTCATCGAGTATTTGCGAACGTAAGTCATGGTTCGGTTTTTAACGTCCGAAACCTGTTTTTGACGTGACATTGTCAAAAAATTGGTTTGAACCGTCAAACACCCATTTGACGTCAAAATTGCCAAAAAACACTATGATAGTTTTGGATGTCATGTTTATAGGTCAGATGCCTATGTTTATGATAAGAATGCATTTATTTATATAGTTAGGAGATTGATTTTTAATAACATTGCTGGAAATGAAACAAAACAACAGTTTGCAGGCATTATTTTAAAGAGAGTATTTAGAAGTGGACAAACATGAGTTTATTTGAGAAAGAAGTATTGTAGATACATAGAATTTTGTCAAAAACTGTTGTCAAAGATATACTTTTTGACAGTAGGTTTGTATTTTTTGACAGGTTTTGATGGTGATTTTGTTTCAAATCGGTTTTTGATGTCCCAGTTTTAACTATATTTTAACCGGTGGTTTAAAACACTTTGTCAAAAACCTGCGAACCCTGACGTCAGTATATATTGGGACAACCAAACATATTCTGGTACTTTTAGTCCACCGGAAGTTTTGTTTGCTGCGAGATCCGGTTGACTTTAGTAAATCAGCCTTCAGCGAATACATGAAGCTTCTCTTGGCGTTATCTAGTTTGGCCATTTTATATTTTGTTTACTCCCCCTTCCATCATCTTTGTGGAATAGAGCGGAGGAAGAGATTAGAAGTGTGACATCTCTTAAATGATTTAAATTTCATACCTAAGACATCTCTATAGAGGTGTTTATTTGGGAAACTAGTATCCTTTCTTTAACTTGTCTAACAACTCATTAGCTGGCCCATATTAGCAGTTCTAATAAAGGTTTCCGGTTGTATCATCATCACCACCATCATCTGACATTAAGTTTTTGTTATCTGATGTATCACAGGGTTCAGTTCTTGGTCCTCTGGTTTTCATAATCTATACCCGTCCTCTTGGAATCAATGCACAGCGATATGGGGTTAAATATCACTTGTATGCTGATGACACACAGCTGTATATATCACTGGATCCTGACAATGAGTTAAATTTCTCCTCTTCCTTGAAGAATTTAGAACATTGTATTGCCGATATCCAGCTATGGATGACTCAAAATCTTCTAAAACTAAATGATAATAAAACAAATATTATATATTTGGCATCACCACATTGTGTTAAATCCCTAAAGACACCAGCATTACAGATGGGTGCATCTTCAATTACCCCTAATGGATCAATACAAATTCTAGAGGTTATTTATGACCAATGTATTAACATGAATGAACATGTCACATCAGTATGCCGAGCTGCCTACTACCATCTTAAGAACATCCACTCTTGTAACTTTAGTCCATGCCTTTGTTACATCTCGTATAGACTATTGTAACTCCCTGTTATATGGCATATCTATATAACATTAATCGCATTCAGAATAGTGCAGCTCACATTGTAACAAATACTAGAAAATATGATTATATCACCCCAATTCTTCAAACACTACATTGGCTACCTGTTAGAGAGCGCATCCATTTCAAGATATAAATCTATTAATGATATGGCGCCAGAATACCTGTGTGAACTGGTGTCCATTAGAAAGTCATCCCGAAAACTCAAGTCATCCAGTCAGATACTATTGCAGGTGCCAGTGTCTCGGCTCAAGTCATATGGTAATTGTACGTTTAGTGTTGCAGCCCCCACTTTGTGGAATAAGTTGCCAGCAAATATTAGAAATGCGTCGTCTCTTCAAAATTTTAAGTCTCTTCTAAAAACACACCTATTTAAGGTCGCTTTCACAGATAAATAATTATTATCTTTTAAGTCTCTTATAGGGTTTTACAGACATATTATTTGGGGTATTATTATATTACATATTATTTGTACAGCGCCTTTGAATGGCTCCTGATACTAAGGGCGCTTTATTAAATATACATTCTCTGTGCCATATAATACACAGCTAAAACACTGGTGAGACATTACACATGTCTCAGCAAGAAAAGTCGGCACTTTGAGTTTGAATTCACGGTTCGAGATTCCCTGTGCCTTATTATACACAGCTAAACACACACACACACACACACACACACACACACACACACACACACACAACACACATACATACATACATACATACATACATACATACATACATACACACACACACACACATATATATTTGTGTGTATATGTGTATGTGCGTGCAATCTATTTTCTCAACACTCCCATTTCGTTCAACAGATAGCATTAGCATATGGCTCGGCATGTATAGACCAGTTAACAGTACAGGTGATTACGACATCAGATACAACTCGGATGATATGCTCATCAAATACGCCAATTGGAATTTTGGACAACCTTTTAACCGTCTCGGCAATGAATATTGTGTTAAGGCATACATGATGGCAGAGTACGTCTGGTATGACATCATCTGCGACGTCCCAATCTACTTCATATGCGAAATCTGACAAAAAACATATGAAGGTGATCTTTGTTATGAGATAGAGAGATGTCACATGACGTGAATGATATAAGACGGATGAAACAATGATGTTGATTCTTGTCTTATCGCCAGATGTAGATAGTTTATTTATATTTTGCTTCGGTATATTTTTAATTTCTTATATTGTATAGAGCTCTTCCTTTACGTCTGCGGCACAAAGACGACGTTTTCGTCGGAAATGCTAAACTGTTGTTAAAGTCTTTAATCGAATAATTCCTCTCTATGTCTGTCGGTTTGTTTGGAAACAACGAAATAAAAATAAACAGGTGCAGTTCTAGTGCAATCTACGCGCAACAAATTATGACCGTCTCCTACTTGTAAATGTTTTGTTCGTGTACAGCCGTTTTAGATCTGGCATACATCTGTTAATAAAATACTGGCGAAGTGTAATGTTCACGTTTTCGATGCGTTTCATATAATGAGAAAGCTACAAAAGAACACTTTTAATACGTTGACGTTAAGCATTTAACTGGTCACCGCTAAATAGATTGAAAAACAAATAAACAAACAAACAAGAAAAAATGCATTTAACATCAGACAAACTTCATATTGTATTACATTTGTGTCGGTGTTTTGTTGTAAGATAAATGGCTTTTATCCTTTTTATTTAAATAGATCATTATCAATATGAAAAGAAGGCATTTTATCAATATAAGTTTTGTTATAAGTCCAAATACTAATCGATTCCGATGCACTTAAGTCTGAACACACACACGCACGCACACATATACACACACATCTATCAACAGAAGAATCTTTCAATAAGACAGTGAATATTTCATCAATATTCCATACAGGCAACCAAGTAATAGCAAAGCTGACCGTATGTATGTCTAGACTAGTAAATGACACAATACTAGAACTATGTCTAGGCGCTGAATTTTTTATATTGATTTATTGAATTTCTGGAACAATGTTAAGTTGTGTGTCAATTCAATTTCTATCCGGAAATACGAAGCATATAGATAAAATGTTTGTTGTTAAATCCGGGTGTTTGTGTTTTTGTAGTCCACACGTAGACGTTTTCTATCTGCTCTAACTTCGTGTTATCGTTTAAAAAACCAAAACTAATTCTACAAGTTTATCATGGATAAGATCAAGGTGGCGACAAGTGCCGGAAACCGCTATTATGTATGTATATCAACATTCCGGTGATATATTAAAGTAACGGTTTACCTTCACTTCAAATATCTAGGACTAATACAGCTATGTTTACAAATATCATAAATGATGTCAAAAAGTGTAAACACATTAAATACTCCGGTTCAAGGTATTGATTAATTGACAATTAATGACCTGTGCGTGCCGCCATTTTGAAGCTAGACACAGACCGGAAACTCCTAAATGCTGATGTCACTTGAAACAAGCAATTCGACCGGAAGTTTGAATAAACGATTTAAAAGCATGTAAACAAGTGTTAGCCAAATATAATTCCAGAACAAAACATAGATATCTCGCTAAATTTACATCTTAACTCACATTCAGCCATATCAGTTTGAACAATAAAAACAATGACAAGATGAAGATGATTCCGATTGTTTCGAAGAAAGTGGAATTATCGAAGAATGTGCGAGGAGAACCGGGAACACTAACTGGTGTCTATGTGAACTCTGTGTACGCTTGACCCAGATGACGTCAAAGCACTTGCCTTTACTCCTCCCCGTCTTCGAATCTGGCTTCCGGTGCAGCCCTCCAGTAATTTGGATTATTTCCTTATATCTATGATATCAGGTATGTTTGGTGATTAATATTATAAATTTTTGTTTACTGTATCTGAGGGTGAACTGTCCCTTTAAACTTACCAGAGAGTATACGGATTTGTTTATGTAATACATATTAAATTATTAATAGTCTACACGATGATAAACACCGTCTAATGAGACACTTAACGTATAAACATCCAGATGTTGCTTCGCGACCAGGTTCCAGTCCACAATACAATGATGATGATGTTGAAAAAATCCCAATTATGTCTCGAAACAGATGATAATTTCTTTCTGCTTCTGAAAATGATAAAATGGCCAATTGAGGGATTACAAATAGAAGTAGATGATTTTTCAATATATATATATATATATATATATATATATATATATTATATATATATAATTATATAATTATATATAATGTCCATAAAGATGGCATTGGTCTGTGAGAACTTGACACAACAGAAGGAAGTATTTAATTGACGTGCTAACTGTAACAACGGGATAAACAAATATTTAAATTAATGTTATTAATATATTAATATCATTCTATAATTAATACGAAACAAATAATTAATAAATGTCAGTTGCAGGGATAAAAAATTGCGACCTTCTTCGTACGAATCAGGGTACATACGTCAGTTAGCGTTATCAGACACTGTTTCATCTATCACTTCGCCATATTGTATTTCCAAGTCGCTCGGCCCATTTAGCCAACCTTATATTTAACAGTGGCCTATGACAATAACGATATTTCTAACAGTAAACAAATCATCATAATATAACGTTTATTAAGTCAAATATTTGACATGAATTTTGTTGCTCAAAAGCGTCACGACTTGAATCTGTTAAATAACATTAATCAAAAATTGTTTACGATCACGAACTTTTAATTAAGAACAATCCAATGTGTGTTCTTTAGTTTCGGCACTGATCATACCTGGGACATATCTCCGAGGGCGTCTGCAAATATCACGTCATCCCACAGACACAGGTGCAAGTCGGATTCTAACCACAACCAAACAGTTTGGAACGTAACGCCCTACCAACTGTGCTATCGGTATGTACCGCAACCCAACGTGAACATCCTTTAAAATGATTATCATGTTGAAACATGTGTTATTTGTGGAGGGGGTAGTTTTCCAGGTTGATGTAATTCACCTGTTACCCAAGAAGTAATTAGTTTACAAAACACAACGACATTAATAACAACAACAACATTAACTACAACAAAGAACATCTGGAAAATTTGAGTATATAACAACCAGCAATAAATAAAACCTTCATGAATTCTCCGCACAAGACTAAACTTCTTCTTCTATTTGAACAGTATCTGTTTCTGACATAAATATATTAGAAGTTGGTCCTCGAACAGACAATAACCCGTCACGGCTCAATACGTCACGGCTCAATACTTTAATTACCTGTCAATCAAACTAGTCGAGCTTTTTTAAGATAATAAAGAGTACTTTTTATCTCCTCATCTCTACTTTAAACCTTAACATTCTTTAATTATATCATATAATATACTGTAAGTCTTCATATATTGATTTTGAATTCTCGAGTAATCCTCTCCCCCCTCCTCTCCCTCTTTCTCTATCCCCCCCTCTATCTGTGTGTGTGTGTGTGCGTGTGTGCGTGTGTAATTATTCATCTTATAGGTAAAATTTGATATATATAATTGGTACATTGCCAAATTATTTGATATATTCCGAATATCGTCAAATCTTATACTTTATCTACTGTGTTGTTTAATACTTGAGAATAAACTGATCTAAATTAACCATAAACTATAAACATACCTGATAATATTAACTTCGTAGTGTAAACTTCTGGACTCTTGCTGAGTTTATGAAGAGATTATTCCACAATTTAATACAATTTGCTCTTTTCTTTAATATCTAATAGAATAAAGTTGTTAACAAATTCGGCTACATTGGTCCCCCCCCCAATGTATATCTGTATTACATATTGTTAAATTACAACATATGTACATTATAAGATTGAAATTGGAAATAAATACTTACTAGTTAAATTTGTTTAAATCTTACGACAGTCTGAGACTCAACCGTCAAAGGTGACTGAGTAAATATAACTGTTGATGTTTTATGGCCACTTTAGTGTATAAAGTAGGCTAAAAGGGCCCAGCGACCTTCAAAGGTAATGAGGCGAAGTGAAAGATGAAACACCCTTCTGACATAGCCCGGGCGGGGTTTGAATCCAGGTACTATAGATCTGTGGACAACCGCGCTACAAAGTTAGGCCATGGTCGTAGCAGGACTCATTGTCAATACACGTTGTCTATTTTGTTTTATCTGGATCACTATATTCCGTGTTATCGTATCCTTCTGTCTGGTATAAGATTGTTCCGGATTTTGTTCTGTCTCTTCGTGTAGTTTGTTATACATTAACGTCGGAGTTCTGACCTCATTATGTCAATAATTCTATTTTAGATTAATCTCAGACATTCGCCAAGTAATAATATTGACGACGACAGCGATAACAACAATAACAACAACAACAACAACAATAATAATAATAAAATAAAGTCGGTCAAAGATGCTTCAATAAGATATATTTAAAACTCAATTAACTATTTAAACGATCAATTTTGTTTGTCGACGAAAACAAGTTAATATTTAGATCAAATATAAAGTTATCAGAAGAAGATCTCTTCTATAAAGTATGGATGCTACACTAAATATACAATCATAAGAGACACAAGTACTAGAGCTCTTCACAGATAAATAATAATTATCTTATCATATTATTTTCGGGTATTATTATATTATATATTATTTGTACATCGTCTTTATATGGCTACTGCTAGTAAGGTCGCTTTATTAAATATACATTATTATTATTCTACTTCTTATTATTATTATTATTATTATTATTATTACTATTATTATTCAGCTTGGGCTGACAATTCTGGTCCTCAACCGCACATTCCCCCCACACTCTCCCCCCGTCTACCGGTCCGCCAACCGCTCTCTAGTATGCCTGCACCACAGTAAGAATATAATTTGAGGTCAAAACCACCCCGCAAATTTGTATAACTGCCCGTGTCCGCCCGGCCCTGCCCATTTTCTGAATGTCAACTAGCAATTATTGTTTAAAATTATATTAATAAAAGATATTGAGCTTAATATATCTTAAATTTTAGTTAGATTTCCTAGGCACTGTGTATCAATAACATATTATGTATATTCGAGCATCCCCCCCCCCCCGGTGTTTAGAATAGGTCCGCTGTATTCCCTGCATGTCCTAAAGGCGACTAAAAGGGGCAATCTGTTTGCCGTAGGTTGCGACCCGTAGGAGGGGAAGAGGGGATCCTGGTAGTTGAGTGGTGGAAACACTGTAAGACACTTTGGCCCTAATTTCCTTCTAAGACGGGAGGTCAGAAAGGCCCAATCTGACCAATCGGCTAGTCACGTTTAGCCCTGGAGGTGGTTGTTTTTGGACCTTTGGTCCTTAAGCCCCCACTTACCAGAAGGTAGTGGCTGATGGATCAAATTTGGTGGATAGTGTTGCTTTGGGTAATCGAGTGGATGATACTCGCTTCTCCCTTGTAATACTGTCTTCTGGGGGTATATCACAATTGTACCCCTGATGCACAAGTGTTGGGTACCACACCTCTGTGCATCCCCTTATTGGACTTCAAGGTGGGTGGTGAGCATTTGTGCTGAAACAAATAAAACAAAATATGGACACCCAACACCCCCCTCCGATAAAATTAGTCCCCCATTGAAATATGAACTTCAAAAAGGGAGTCATACGATGTCAGGACCTGACCAATACATCAGAAGAGGAGATACTGGCTAATATGTCAGCACAGGGCATTACGGAAGTAAGGAAGATTAGGGTCCAGTGTGATGATTGCCGAGTAAATACTCGAGCAAAATAAAGAACCTTTATCCAAGGCTGTGTCTACCATGACTGTTGTTAAACAAAACAGTCAGAGGTAATACGAGCCACAAAAGCTAGACTACAAACAAAAAAAGGGGATACCCCATCACTTTCTTCAGTGATGGAACCCCATACATCTCAGACAGTATATTTAAAGAAAAACATAATAAAAAATAAGCCCACGCATGTTGGAACTAAACACCCACCCCCCCAAGCCAAAAAAGAAAATATTGTCTGACCGTGAAAAAAAGCGTGATAAAAACCCTATTATTGCCCCAAACAAATTCAATGCTTTGGAGGATATTCGGAATAGGTCCTCCATGGACTGTGATGACCTGGATAATCTAGGTCATGGCCCATTGGGGACCCTTTCAGAATAAAATAAAAACAAATAAAATTGACACTATGCCATTGACCTACTAGAGTCACCATTATGATTTAAAACATCGATCACGCACCGACGAATCAGTTTAAAGAGCAATCTGCAGGCAGTTGCTGTGACGCTGTCACTCCGAAAAGCCATAACATTGTGTTCAGTATGTATTCCACCAAGCTATTCACTTGGTGGAAACGAACTGGATGAATTGATAAACCAGCTTCCTTCCCCTTTCATACTAATTGGCAACACATTAGAAAACTTAATTGAACACAATGAGCTCTGCTTGTAGAATGATAATGTTATAATATACAAAAACAACAACAACAACAACAACAACAATAACAATAATAATAATAATACTAATAATAATAGAAATAATAATATTTATTCAACAGAAATTGCTCTAAGGCGATTAACATTTAAAACACAATTAAAACACATTCTGAGCTCGCACAGATCAAATATATTTCATACATAATAAACTGGTTTAATATTACCCCAGTTTAAATAAATGTTTTTTAAGAACCTTACAAAATATGTCTCTACTTGCTGCTAGTTTATTGTGGTTTGGCAACTTGTTCCAGAGTCTGGAGCTGATGCTCCGAAGGATATCTCTCCGTACAGTGCTGTATGGCTTCTTGGTCCCCTCAAAAGTGAATAGGACTCAGATTGGAGCAATCTCAATTGTACACATGTTTCGATCAGATCGCTTAGATACACTGGTGCTGTTCCACTCAGTACTTTGAATGTATGAAGCAGGATCTTGTACAGTGATCTGAAATGTACAGAAAGCCAGTGCAGCTGGAACAAAACTGGTGTTATATGTTCCCTTTTGCGAGTGCGTGTCACCAGACGTGCAGCACAGTTCTGCACTCGTTGTAGGCAACTTGTCAGAGAGAGAGGGAGAGAGAGGGAGGGTATATTTATATAACAATGCATTGCCATAGTCCAGTCGAGAAATAACTAGGGCTTGTACTAAAGTCTTGCATGTCTCATCATTTATGTACTTACGAATAAGTCCTATATTTCTTATTTTATAATAACAGGACTTACATATAGAATTCACCTGCTTCTCAATTCCTAGAGTATTATCTAATATAAACCCTATATTTCTTACAGACATGGACTAATTTATATAACTGGATCCTACCTTAATGCGAAGATTCTCAGTTTTCTTTACATGTTGCTTGGATGAGAAAACAATTAATTTCGTCTTGTCCTTATTCAATTTCAGCATGTTGCTATTCATCCAAGTATTCATGTCTGCAATACAAGCTTCAATTGAAGATGAAATATCATCCTATTTACCACATGGCTTCAAAGTCATGTACACTTATGTATCGTCGACATAACAATGATATTTAATATTATACCGTTTAATAATTTCACTATCTGGTTTGGTATACATACAGTAATTATTTGGTCTTAAAACGGATTCCTGTGGTACACCAAAAAGAAGACCTACATCTGGCGATGTTTTATTGACAACTGAAACACACTGAGTTCTGTCGGCGAGGTACGACTTTACCAAAGTTAAAGCTTTTTCCTTGATTCCAAAGAAATATTCTAAAACTTCAGTAGGATTGGGTGATCGATTACGTCGAAAGGTGCGGATAAATGAAGCATAATTAATGCAGTCGTGGACCCTTCATCGAGAGCCACAGCAATGTCGCGTGAACTTTCAAGAGATCAGTTTATGTTGAATGACCTCTACGATAAGCAGATTGATAAATGACATTATCTGTTCCTTATCCAACCCAGGTCTCTTAAGCTCGTTTCAAACACAACGGCATCACTGATTCATCAATTGACTTATTGACAATGGCTGTTATCAGCGGTAGAAGTTGATCCATACATTTCTTCAAAAGTCAAGTGGGCAGTGGATCCAAGTCACTTGACTTGTTCGGAGACTTGATTATTATCTCCTTGACCTCAACCTCAGAAGTCGGTCCAAACATTTCGAGCATATTTCCATTAAACAGAATATCTACATCCCTGGAAATATTGTAGTGAGTATTTGGGGTATCAGAAATTATCTTATTCTTGATAATTGTTGCTTTCCTCATGAAATAATTGCTGAACTTGTCCGCCAGGAGTTCAGCAGGGGGAAATTGTGAAAGATTTACATTTGAGTTACTTCCCATCAAGTTCTTAGTTAATTTGAAGAATTTCTTTTAATCTTTTCCACATTCCTCGTGAATCTTTGTGGAATAGAAACCCTTCTTCTCACCGAAGAGTAGTGTATTCATTTTTCTACAGAGATCCCTGTATATTTCAAAGAGCATCATTAAGGAAGTTCGGCGCCAGGTTCTCTCTGCTTTCCTCCAAATTTACTTAGCAGATCTGATTTTATCGGAGTACATAGACATATATCCATCCAGCAACTGGGTCATCATCTGCCGTAGACAGCTCGTCATTATTTCTTGATTTTGAGTGGTCTGTACATGAGGATATCTGTGGGAGTGACCACTTTCCAACATTCCTGCATTACAATAATAATTATTGGCAGGCATACGTCTCCCAATTAAATAATAGAACTCCCCTGAATACGGGAGTAAGTTAGCAAAAACACTTGAACACAACTCATCGGCAGAAAATTACACAGAAAAATCCAGGAGAAAACAAATCACCCTTGAGCAGAATCATAAAACAATTGAAATTTATAATACAAAAATCCTCAATGAGAGAACTACTGGATTCTTTCAATAAAGCCCATGATACTGCCATTGGATCTGATGATATTCACTAACAGATATGAAAACAAATGCCTCATCAAACGTTACAAGTCCTGCTCGATATATACAATGAAATTTAGAATGGTGGTGATTTTCCCTCTCAGTGAAGGGAAGCCACCATCATCCCAATTCCAAAAGCAGGAAAAATCCCTCCGATCTTGGTAATTACCGTCCAATTGCACACACAAGTTGTATAGGTACAAATTTTGAGCGGATGGTAAATACCAGGTTAGCCTGGTATCTTTAATATCATACCATTCTCACAGCCCGTCAGAGTGGTTTTCGAAAATATATATCTACCACAGACTAACTAATCAAATTAGAAATGATAATAAGGGAGGGACTTATTATAAACACATGGTGGGAATATTTTTCGATTTAGAGAAGGCCTACGACACAACATGGAAATATGGAACACAAGTAGATTTATATAATGCCGGACTCCGAGCAATATGCCAAAAATTTATTTTCAAATGTTTGACTGGTAGAAACATTTCCATCCGTGTTGGTAACACCCTCTCTGATTCTTACCAACAAGAAGAGGGTGTATGACAAGGAAGCATCTTATCAGTAACACTACTCATTATGAAAATAAATAATATAGTTAAATGATTGCTGAATGGTGTGAACTGTTCCTTATACGTTGATGACTTCCTGATATGCTACCAGTCAAAAATATGAATTACATAGAAATAATTTTACAGTTGAAAATTGGACCAATGAGAAAACTAGACCCGTATACCACCAGGGCTGCATGGAGAATAGACACATGGGCATTTAGGACCTCCACAGTGGAGACTGTATGTTGAATCTAATGAAGTTCTCCGGCAAATCCTACATTTGATATGGCGTTCAACCCAAACCTCCAAGATAACTTCTTACTCAGACCCATGTCTAACCTAACTTTGGAATTAGAATTGGGTCTTTGAAAGAAGACTTGGAGATTGAACCAAATCAAAGAAAAAGTATATGCCTACCTCATATCCCGATTTGATATATGATGGAACCAACAATTTTGTATGATCTGAGAGCAGGGAAGAAATCCGACGTTTGTCCATCGGAATTTCAGAGCCGCTTTCACATCATGCAAAATGAACATGATGACCATCAGTTCATCTATACTGATTGTTCAAAATAAGGCGATATAGTAGGATGCGCTGTCGTTTATGGTAGATAGTGAGTGATGGAACGTCTGCCTGACTTGGCCTCCATATACACAGCAGAACTTTGATTTATTTATCTTGCACTCAGTAATGCTACTACGTCTACTGGGGACATATTTATTATATACGTAGATTGTTTGTCTTGCCTACATACCATAGAAAAGTTTGACATAGATAATCCACTCGTTCTCAGCATTTTATAATTATATTTCAACTTTAAAACTCTGTAAAAGGATTAAGTATTCTGCTGGGTACCGAGCGATGTCGGTATTCGTGACAATGAACTCCCTGATAAGGCTGCCAAAACAACTCTAAAAGGTCGTAAGATCAACATTCCGTTAGTATTCACTTACATTGAGCAATATATAAGAAAACAGTGGTCAGATTTCTGGTCACTGCTATCTGAAAATAAATTGCACGCAGTGCAGTCTGCATTAGGATGTTCGTTGTGGTCCTGTCGGGAAAGGCATCGTGAGGAAATGGTGCTCTGCCACTTACGGATTGGGCACTCTTTCGTCACCCAAAGTTACCTTTTGGCTGGAGAAGATCCACCAATAACGCCTGACAGTCGATCACATCCACATCAGAGATCAGCATTATTATGCAGAGACTTGGAAAGACCTGCAAGAGAATATTGTCCCAGACACAATTTTTATATTCCTAAGAGAAGCTGATCTTGTCTTCCGATTATAATTTATTTAAAGTGGGAACATCTAGTCAACATCATAACGTTATTTATTATTTCCTCTAGAGAAGCAGGTCTTGTCTTCCGGTTATAATTTATTTAAAGTGGGAACATCTAGTCAACATCATAACCTTATTTATTATTTCCTCTAGAGAAGCTGATCTTGTCTTCCGATTATAATTTATTTAAAGTGGGAACATCTAGTCAACATCATAACGTTATTTATTATTTCCTCTAGAGAAGCTGATCTTGTTTTCCGATTAAAATTTATTTAAAGTGGGAACATCTAGTCAACATCATAACGTTATTTATTATTTCCTCTAGAGAAGCAGGTCTTGTCTTCCGGTTATAATTTATTTAAAGTGGGAACATCTAGTCAACATCATAACGTTATTTATTATTTCCTCTAGAGAAGCTGATCTTGTTTTCCGATTAAAATTTATTTAAAGTGGGAACATCTAGTCAACATCATAACGTTATTTATTATTTCCTCTAGAGAAGCAGGTCTTTTTCAACTTATCATTAGTCAAAGCTAGTCATTATTCACCATATTTTATCAAATTAAACACCATTTTCTAAGAATATGAATCTGATTTTATCTTTTAAACAACCTTATACATCTATACACTAACGTATTGTTTACATATTTACCATTTATACATAACAATATATACCATTATATTTTACTTTAAAAATTGCTTTATTAACCCTTTACTAAAGATGATTTAATACCGTTTTATTTCCAAACGTTCTAGGACACTGAATAGCCTAAATTGTGCCGATGTATCGTTAAACAACATCCATCATAAACATAAACAGCACAACAAATCAAACTAAACATTCCTCTCATCTGTCTAACTTGATGGAACCCGACATCCTGGATTGTGTATCTAGAGAGATAATATGTCGTCCATCATTTGAAGGAAGAATATGACATACAAAGTCATATAAACCGGCTACAAACAATGATTTGTTGCTTTTACTGAGTGTTGTGGTTATTGTTTAGATAAAGTACATCAGTCTGTGATTAGTAGATAGCAATTGTATTTAGTCATTATCAATCAGTGTCACGTGACTGTAAAGTTAAGTTAATGTATGTCACGCAAATTAAAACTAAATAAAGCTTAGCAAACAAATTTTCCCGTCTGGCTTCCTCAAACTGAATAAAATTATAACATTCAAAGAAAACATTTATATAATTAATAATCTATAAACCCTGTTTACGATTATGTTAACAAATTTGTCGATGATGCATTATTTTTGCTGTCATCGTATTTCACCCCATAACAAATCTCACGTGGGCCGACAGCAATCGTCCGGCAAAATAATTATCAGATCCACATGGTTGATGGTTGGTGTCTTACGGCTACTTTTGTGCGCAAGGTAGCTGATCTCCAAAGGTAATGAGACGATGTGAAAGATGAAACAACCTTCTGACTTGCCCACGCCGAGATTTGAACTCAGGTGGTTGAGATCTATGTCCAACAACCGCGCTACCAATCTTTTATTTAGGGTCGTGTGTCCACGTGTCCGCGTTAAATATCACAGGAAAAGGTTTACTAAATTAGCCAAAATGTTTGTGTTATTTATTAAAATCAGTTTCAATCAGAAATATATATTTTTTAATTTCCTAGAAATAAAGTTACGCTGGTTTAAAAACTCGTTTTTCTAGCATCTCACTTCGGAATATGACGTCATGTTTGCCAAACAGAGACGCCAAACACTCCACGTGGTCTTGTTTAATCCGTGTTAAATGTTCTATATTGTCTTCGTTAAACGTATAAAATGGTGTATTGTGTCGCTTACAATTGGGCAAATGGATCTGGAAGTAGATGAAGTATGTATTCATTCCCTAGCTTCTGTTCCCATCAGTTTTCATATATTTCCAAACAGAGACATATATTTAGCATGGATGTTGAAAATTCGGCGTCATCCAAAACCGGCGTTTAAGGTAAATATGTAACTTGAAATACACATCGATCATCGGTGGGGTTAATCGATGTAGGTTTAAATTGTGCGACGATACAGTAGTATTGATTTGATTAATTAATTGAAGGCAACAAATTAATCAGACGTGTTGTACTTGTAGCATGATATGTGTACCATAAATTATGTGCGATAATAATACATTATCATTGTTATATAGCGTTACAAATAACCACACAAATTATTAAGTGTAGTTTCTGCTCTTTTGTCAACTCAGTGCCGTTCACACAAAGGTATGCTCATTGTATTTCCTGCCATCATACTTTGCCACCAAAGGCTACATACAGTGTAAACTGCTGCTTGATGTAGCGGTGCCTTCAGTATTTGACTGGATTGCTTTCAAACACCCTAGGGAAAGCCACTTGCCCAAAAGAAAAGATATGATTAAAACTTGCTTTGGTCTTTAGAGTTGCCATTTCTAGAATTAGTGAATCCATTGCAGGTGTCATCCGATCACGACTCCGGCCCTAAAGTCCAACAGCCAGCAGACCAGCTTGGAGCTGACCAAGCCGAGATTGTCCGAGTACATACAGAGGTGGCAAGCCTGAGAAGGGAAGTATGCTTCTTGGAACGACTGTCAAAGGATGATGAACTCGTGATCTACACTAGTTTCCTATCGTATGCTATTTTGGTGGCATTCTTCCAGTGCATCGAGCCAACATGTTCGAGGATGGCTACATACTCACAACATCGGCGGCGCATGACACAGCAGACAACAGGAAGTCATGTGTTTGCGCCTGACAAGCGCAGACTTTCAATTCTGGTCCAGTTCCTGTTAGTACTGCGGAAGCTGCGAGTTGGCAACATTGACATTGAGTTAGCAGACATACACAACATCTCAACATCGGCTATTTCAAGGGTTCTGTTGTCGTGGAAATATTATTTGTATGTTGTGCTTGGATCAATGCCAGTTTGGCCAAGCCCACATACAGTGGATTAACGTATACAAACTGTATCCAAGGACAAGTATGCTGCGACACGTGTAATTCTGGATTGTACCGAGTTGCACATGCAGCGCCCGAGTAGCTTGAAGGGGAACACCGAGTTCTATAGCCATTATAAGTCGACAACTACACTGAAAGGGCTTGTTGGGATTACGCCATCAGGAGTGGTGAGTTTCGTGTCTGTTCTCCATCCAGGCTCTGTGTCAGACAATGCCATCACACGCAACTCAGACATCCCTGACCTACTGGAGAAGGGCGAACAGGTGATGGTCGTTAAAGACTTTCCTGACAGCGACTCGAGCGCAGTTCACCAAGCAAAGGTGACAGACACACAGGCCATTGCATGGGTATGTGTGCATGTCGAGCGTGCAATCCGTCGATTGAAGTGCTACCACATATTTGATAGGGTGGGGCCATTGACATTTGTTGGTTCTTTTAACCAGATGTGGACAGTGCGTTGTCTGTTGACAAACGTTGGTGGTAGCTTGTTGCAGGCGGGTGATGATGATAGGTGTTGTTGAGTATTTCCTAAAAATAAATTATTCTAACTTTTACATTATGCATCTTTTTATGTGCTAGATATTTTAAATAATATGTACAGTTTATGCCATATCAAATGTATTCATTGATTTGTCAACAACTATACTAGGGGAATCCCTTGTCACTAGCAAAAGTATAGCACAGACCAATAAAAACACACGCACAACCTAAAAAAGGTATAAAGTGAATATTGTAAGTAAAAACAAATTAACACCACTGCTGACATCACATATTATAATCATAAAACATTATATGAAACATTAAATAAAGTAATATTCAGGAGTTCCTTGCAGCCAGAGGCGTTAGGAAGTGTCAGACAAAGAATACATCTAGCTTTGCCAACATGCGTGTAATGACAGCAGGGCCATATTCTAATCGTTCACAGTGGGAATCATTTTCGCACCATACAACACAATCACACCACATGAAACCTGTCAGCCCCATCTGCCCCATATACTGTTCATAGTACTGGTGACTTCGTTGTAGTTGGAATCCTTCACCAACTAGTCTCAGATAAGCAACACCACTGACCGACTCCTTTATTGTGCAGTTAACCTCTAAGAGCCCCATCTCATTGTGACTCCTGTCATAAACAGGTCTGTCTGGAGAACATCCTAGGTAGCTTCCCATTGGATTAATAACAAAACCAACAGGAAGCAGTTCAAAGTCATATGTTGCAGTCATATGTTGTCTGCTCCGTCACTCTCATTAAGTGTCCCAAACTTCATGGCAGGTGTCTTAACTTCCGGTAGTGGCAAAAACCGAGTTTTGAACCTATCAATACCTACATTTATTGTAATGTGTGTATTATAATTTTGTGTGTGCAGACAATCTGTATTATTCCTGTCCTATTATATGCCATCAAATATGTAAATGTCGTTTTAAGTAAGTCTGTAGATCTAGTTTAGTTAGGATAAAACGCCAGAGATAGGCCGGGGGTTGTCGAACAGACTAAATATAATAATAATGATAATAATAATAATAATAGTAATAATAATAATAATAGATAAGCTTAATTTCCCGCCAAAACACCAACGCTTTAACAGTTATTTTAAATGTGTTCCTTATAATTACCGATGAAAAGATATTCCTTGGATATTACTTTTATTCCCACGGCTTATGCAACCAACGACACAACAATAATTCTCCATGTTTATAAACTCGATTTTGCCGTCTGTGTTTCTTTTTTCCACGACTGGAAGTTGGGACCTGTTTTCCATCAAATCGGCGGCCGTGTTCGGTTTAGTTTTCCTACAGGTCAGTGGCTATAGCTATTAACATCCATACACTAGTTTAATGAAAACAGCCCTCACAATACGTTACGACGTAATAATACATATTTAGAAGTAATATAACTTGCAACGATAAACGAATTATAAAAAGTGAATACGTAAACATTTTAGCAACGCCAGGCAAGTTCACCAAAATAATGTGACAATGAATGTTAATACGTACTTTCTATCATATCGGAAGTGGAAAGTCCACTTTCCTTCCGGATGTGTCATGACCATTGACTACCAAGCATTCCTAACAGATATAACACTTGAAGGACTTTGACATTGATGAAGCCCATAGCCATACAGCTCCTGAATTACGAGGTTTATTCTCGATTTGTTTCCAAATTTCCACATATAACTGTAATTCCACGGAATGCAGCATCAACCGTTCGCATTGATACTGACCTTTTCACACTAGGTTCACTGTAGTTGCTTTTATCGTTTCCTCTATGCTTCACAGCGTGGACTATGATATACCTCATGGAGTCGCCGAGAGCATTCGACACAAAACATCTCAAACTGCACGTTCTTCTTGGGGGTGGATTGACCATTCATAGTCAATCATAGTCAAATTATATCGTAGACACTTTTTTTTAACTGGACAACATTGTTTCTAGTCGAGACTAATATCTAATGGTCGCTCTTACTGTGTTTATAATTAATTGTTTATTTGTAATAAGTGCAGTGCGAATAGTAAACAATAAAAGCCAACAACTACTTCAGCGTCCATTGAAGTTTAAATCTATTATCATTTATCCAGAATGCATTTTATTAATAAATAAATATATCCCGGGTTATTTTGTTGATAGCATAAATTACTGAAAATGTTTATCAAAATTTGTCACAAAACGATCATTAATTTTAGTTTGTATCATTCGCCGTACTATCTGTATTAAATACCTTTATTTCAAGAATATTGGATTCGGAATTGGAGAAGTTCCCCGATTAAAGGCCAGTCAGGGTTAATTTGACATATGAATAGTAATTTATTCAAAAACAACTTTATAATCTGACTGAACGAGATACATTTTTGTCGATTTTCCATCATAACGTGTTTCTGCAATTCTCAAATGACGGGTAGATCATATACTGCAATGGAACTAAAACAGACTGTTGATTGTTGATCAAATGTGGCTGTTTTACGGCTACTTTTGTGCACAAGGTAGGCTAAATGGGCCGAGTAAACTCCAAATGTAATGAGGCGAAGTGAAAGATGAAACACCCTTCTGATATAGCCCAACCGGTGTTTGAACCCAGGTGTTATTGATCTGTGGCCAAACGCACTACCAGTTAGGCCACGGAGGCGCCCTATTGATTGTTGATGAAGAAATTTCTCTTCCCCTTACATGTTTTCATGGTGGCTTTCCTCGCCAGTCGTTTGACATTAATGTTTGAATTTTGATTACTTTACCTCGATACTGGTCACACCAATGACTCTTTGATTAGAAATATTATTCATATTTAATGTCCCCGTTAGCAAATCATATTTAAGATTTCATAAACATTAATTTTAATCCTGTTAGTCTATAAGTCGACAATTGCTTAACTATATCGGTTGAGTCATATATAGCATCCCATTTTCCGGGTATTTATCAACAAGTTGGAGTAAATTGGTTCTAAAACATGTGAATTACTTGGAAAAACTAATGATCAACGACAAAAATGAAATAATTACGATTACGACGATAACTAAACCCAATTTGCTTTTGAAGAATATCAGCAACATAGACACCAAGTTCTAACAATTTATATTGGCTCTAAATTAGATTATTGAGATTTTTTTCCAAGTTACTACCACGTCAGATTGGTGTCTTGTGTGAGGCTAATTAGTATCATACACAGGTAGTTATATGCCAGAGATGAGTTACACATATTAAAATAGATAATCAACGAGTAGAAAAAATCATGCCAATAAAAATTACGTGATAAGAAAAAGTTGTAGACATTTTATTATTTTCGGGTATTTTCAGCTATAGAATCCCTGCTGAAGTTCGATCATGTTTGATTATCTAAGAGCTTGTGTCTGAAATTTACTTAATACCAGGTTATTGAACTGTTACTAATTAATTCTGCATCATGATATATTTCTTCTATATTTGAAATGTAAAAACTGTTCTTGCAAAGCCAATATTAGACAGAAGATTACACGCATGCGCACGGATGTGTATTATTCCCTTATCCATTGCCATTGTAAACACTAAATGTTGTTTAGATGATTGCTCGTGAATTTATTGTCAGATCTGATTATTTCACGAACATGCCCAACATGACAAACAAATGTACGAAGGGCTATAAAATAACGTCCATAACATACTATTCCTCATACACTGTGCAATTATGAACTGATTTATGGCTGTATTAAATAGTGAGGGCGTGACATTTCCACAGCCAGATAGTGGATTCGAATGAAGGACCTAATGATTTATAATTTAGTATAGTACTTATATTGGTTTTTATGTGTATTTTCACTATTTATGGTCTTCGTTTAAAGGCGCAAATAGTATAACGTTTTCTGGAAACGTTCTATAAAAGCTAAATTAATCAAATCTAACAAACATGGACTATATTCTTTTTAGATTACTTCCTTAACTACACTACGATCAATATCCATGATATATGTATTTTGCTGTTTGACGCCATTTTTGATGCGGATTGTATATAATTGGCAAATATTTGCTAAAGTACAGCTCCGACATAAATCAGACATACTTGCGCAAAACAAAATAAAACGCCAAAACCACAATATAAATAGCAAAACAAAAACGCGAAAACAACAGAAACGCATACTTAATGGAGTACATGGAAGTGTTCTCAGGAGTGTGAAGCTATAAATCTTTATTATTCGCTGTTGCTAGACCACCACTGTAGTCGGACATAACTTCCTCAACAACAGACTGCTCGACACCCAACTCAGACGACTACGTTTCTGGTGATTCACACGAAACTTCACCCATTCGTCATCCCTAACACTCTACCTTCAATGTCAACAAGAGTACAATCCGGTACATTATCTGCTCAACTGCCCAGCTAACCCGATGTACCGAAGGAGACTAAAAGGTAATCTCCTCCCTGAAGACTACAAACCTCCTAGATTATTACCCAGCAACATTGATTATAAGAAAATAAACGACCAGATATCATCACCTCACTTCTCCTGAAAGACCTCTATAAACACCACCATCAACATTAAAGACAAACCGGAAGTGAACACCAGGTGGCTGTGTCCAGGGATCTCTACCCCAAATATCAACAAATCAATAAACAACAACAAAATAAAGTGAAACAACTAAAAGCTTATTGATAATGAAGCATAGTCATCGAGGACTAATATTTGTAATGGAATCAGTAAACTTAAATATATTTATCTTTATTGATAGTAACCAACTGATACGTTAAATCACAAGTTACTGTCAACATGATCAACTGGGTGTCTCAGTATCAATTGTTACTAATATTGATCAGCAGAGATGAAGACATCCCTCAGTTTTCGCCATCCGCTCAATTAGATCAATGATGTACTAATTCGAGAATCAATCGGCATCACATCAAGGTCAATTTATTGCTCCCGAACACTAACGAATAGACGATGTACAAACACTTGTTTGAATGAATGTATGTACATCTTTCCAATGAGTCCGTAGTATTCCTAGGCTATACAGTACCTGGGAAGGGATACGAATGCCAGTATAGACTCGGAAACTAAAATCAATTGTTTACAATTAAAAAGACAACAACGTTGTGTGTAAATATATACAGTAATAAGCAGTTACAGCTGAGCGTTCATTGAAGAAAGACCATTTAAAGATATACAGGTAAGACCCGAGTTGGGACTGATAGAAGCTTATGGATTTCGGCTTCCATTCTCAATACTCGTGTCCTCAGATACTCAGGGCAGATATTATTGGTGAAATATTATGGCTGACGAGTTCACTGTGTACTTAAATAATGTACCATTCATCCGGGCACGCCATGTTGAATAAACACAGCTGTGGTAATCAAACTCGCTGCTTTGTTTACAAAACATCTTTGCGTGCTCTAATGTTTCATATTTGACAAAATTTCCTCTTCACTGGAACATATTCCAGGACTAATAAGGCTATAATCACAAATATCAGAAATTATGTCAAAATATGAAAACGATCACGCACATATTAAATAATCCAATTTAAAGCGCTGATTAATTGACAATTAATGGCTTGTAAGCCCCGCCATTTTGAAGCTAGACAGAGACCGGAAGTTTCTGAATGCTGACGTCACTTGAACCAAACAATTTGACCGGAAGTCTGTATAACCCATTTAAAAGCATGTAAACAAGTGTTAGCCAAATATAATTCCAGAACAAAACATAGATATCTCGCTAAATTTACATCTTAACTCACATTCAGCCATATAAGTTTGAACAATAAAAACAATGACAAGATGAAGATGATTCCGATTGTTTCGAAGAAAGTGGAATTATCGAAGAAAGTGCGAGGAGAACCGGGAACACTAACTGGTGTCTATGTGAACTCTGTGTACGCTTGACCCAGATGACGTCAAAGCACTTGACTTTTCTCCTTCCCGCCTTCGTATCTTGCATCCGGTGCAGCCGTAATGAAGCTCATCCAGTAATTTGGATTATGAAAGCTCAATATCTGTGTGACATTCAGAAGGTCAACGCGAAATCCAACATCCTACAATCAGATACTATTATAACGGACACGACAACTGTATATTTAACACAGAACACCCACTTTATATAACAGGTTGTCGGGGAATATTAACATCTCTCCTTAACGTTTACGATTGCTATTCTGGTAAATAATATTCATCCCCCAGCAATATTATGCTTCAGTAATTTATATTGGTTTATTTTCTCCTGCTCCTTCTAAAATATAGTAATAATAATAATAATTATTATTATTATTAGTAATTTCATCATCATCATCATCCTCCTCCTCCTCATCATCATCATAATAATCATAATCATCATCATCATCATCATCACCACCATCATCATCATCACCATTATCATCATCATCACAGTGTGCGATTTTACGTATATGCGTACATGTGAGCTGACATGCGTGAACATTTGTGAATGCTATTATGACAATGATTTATAATATAAATCTTTACCCTTCTAGAGATCTTTAATATTGAATGCCCATTTTATTTTTATCAGGTCCATAATTACAGCTTATTTCTCTTCATCAGAGTGAACCTTTAGCCTTCAATCGATCTTTACGTCTCCTAACTTATGTATGCAGGATTGAACTACCCGGATTACTGCGAACAATACTCCTATTATAGACAGATACAAGCCATATCATATCCTGGAATGGGCAATTTCCGATACATAACCCACGAGAATAAGTGAGCTGAATTTGATATGTCAACAAATAGTGGGTTTTGACCATAAAGAGAAAGAAATTTGACCAAAAAGGTACAAATTGACAAAACTGTTATTGACAGATTGCTCGGATGATTTGTTTGAGCCCTGGTGATGATCAGACTTGCAGGTGACTATCTCATCTCAAAGACGGAGACAAACTTTCAGGATAGGAACCTGACTTGTAGGAGTCATCATCAAGATGATAGAACATGGCAGTACGCCATCACGTCGAGCGCTAAACACTTCTAATCTAATCTAAACTAAATGCGAAATACAATACAACTTATTTCGTTATAATGGTACTTCAATTTATCCCAGTTTTCAAATCTAGGTGCTGTGTATGTATTAGATATTAGTTAACGACGCATGAGCAATAATTGGTGAAAATGACCCTGCTTTATTATACACAATACACTGTGAAGTGACAAGTGTAAATATCTACTCACCACCAACTCGAACCCTAATGTAACAATAAAATTGCATATTGGTTGTTGCATTTATGATTGCAATGATTACAAAGGTCGTTGGACTGAATGACAATTTAAATTTTAAACATCGTATTTCGTTAAAACCAGCGCGATTAATATTGAATTGTATATATTTTTTATATACCAGCTTCTTTACTATGGACGTGAATGGACGTTTGACCACTTCGAATTACCCAACTTTTTCGTTATATCCTAGTTATTTATTATCAACTTTTACTGTAACACAATGTAGAAATAATCTTTAATTGAACAAAAATCTGGAAACGAAAAAGCGTAAACTGATTATATTAGAGTTATGAGGTCGACTAAATACTGCCTGAATGATGGTAGAGTTTACGGAGGGACGAGTTGTGGATGTTATTATTTTTGTTATTGTTACCAGGATGTATCCGTGTTACACATCATCACAGTGTAATTGGTTCTGGATGAAACATAGAAAACATGTTTTGATTCTTTATTATTGACCGATAGTGTTAATATATGCAATACACATGCGATACGTTTCAGCTAATAGAGAGAGAAAGGGGGGAGGGGGATAGAGAGGGGTGGGAGAGATAGATAGATATATGTATATATAGATAGATAGATAGATAGATAGATAAGAGTTCAATCAACATATCTTTATAAGTTACAACATACAGAAAACAAACAGCAGACTTAGATATCACAGAACTAATTGTCAGAAATTAATATTAATGAAAACATGGATTTATTATTATTATTTTCTTTGTTAACGAATTATCTCTCATGATGGTCCAGAATATATCATACAATACCCTTGATGGTGTACATCATGTAGCCGTGCTAGTGCCGGCCTGGTCGTTGTTTCGCGACGCCTGATCCCTATCAGGATCCAGACGGGAGTAACGCAGCGTCCTCCGGTAGGCGAGCCGGAAGTCTCGACTCATCCAGCTGTAAATGGCGGGATTCATGAACGAATTGCTGTAAAAGAGCAGGATGGCGACGTCGAACGTGTAGTTGAACCAGGACGGAGCGTCCGGATCACCAATGTTGTAGCTCAGCTCCAGAATGTATTACGGGGTGCAGGCCAGGACCAGGTATCCGAGTACGAGGGCCATCATCTTTACGAAGGCTTTGTTTCTCTTTGACGACGCGCTGTCCCGTCGTCGACCCGACGACATGCTGTCACGGCGTTCACGGAGCTCCTCTTCCTCATCTTGACGAAGATACACAGGTAAAGGACCACATTACCGCCGACTGGTATCACGATGGCCGCTTGCGTCAAAGCGCCCGGAAACAGGGCGCGAGCGGCCGACGGGTGGAAGACGGGAACATTGGCGCGAGATCCGTAATAGCACGTGGTCAGCGTCACCGTGACCAGCTCGAACATCCAGATGATCAGCGAAGCGACGGCGGCCCGCCTAGTCGTCCGTCATCCGACGTCGGTAGGGCAGCGGGTGAACGACGGCAAAGAATCGGTCGACGGATATGGCCAGAAGTGTAAAGAGCGAGACGCCGAACAGGGCTTAGTAGGGCCCAAGTAGGGCGCAGGCCTTCACCGTCCAGTGGCTCGTACTGGATCCGAATTTCACCGTGACGGTGACCAGGATCATGAAGCCTATGGCGCCGTCCGAGGCGGCCAGACTCGCTATGAAGACGTTCGTCGGGATTCCGCGTAGCTTCCTGGTTAGTTTCACGGCGACCAACGTCAGACAGTTGCCGAACATGATGCTCAGTGCCATGGCGTAGTAGAGCGCGTTTCGAACGTTTAAGTAGATTTGTGACGGTTCACCAGCCGCCTGGATCGTCGTACCGTTGCCATCCATGGCAAGAGACTGCCATGTGTTTAGCTGGTGCCACCTAGGTGACGAAACAGTGTGATCCGTGACGCTGACGGCTAACATAAACACCATATTGGATAGAATTTTCTCAGGCCACGAATCGTGCCATATAGTGTAGCCATGACGAACCAGGTGAAGCCGAGCTTGATTGTAGGTGTCCAGTTTAAAGCTGATAGACGTCTGTTGTAGACGGTGTATATGGTAATCGTTTTGTTTCAATGGTCAGAAGAACCGACTCACGCTCCACGACTCGGTTATACGAAGGACGTCCACGATCGTGTGACCTTTAAGGACAGGAAACGAAACAAACTCGACGGAAAGGAGTCTGAAATAGATAAAATAGTGAAACCAGGCGATATTTAATTTGCTGATCATGATCATAGTAGTAGTAGTAGTAGTAATAATAGTAGTTGTAGTGATAGTAGTAATAATAGTAATAGTGGTAGTAGTAATAGTAGTAGTAGTAGAAATAGTAGTAGTAGTAGTAGTAGTAGTACTAGTAGTATTTTTAAATATTGAAATTGTTTTTAAAATCATCTTTATTTCTCATACACACATATAACAATATCTACATAGCCAGAGATCATTTTTAGCATAATGTAAAAACATATATTGCAACATAACACAAGACATGAAATACTCATAAGTAACAGACATGGGCTCAATTCCATTTTGTCAATTCCAATTCCACTCAATTCCATTTGGTCAATTTCAATTCCACCTCAAATTTATCAATTCAATTCCAATTCCAACATTTCCAATTCCAATTCCGACTCTTTTTTTGCCTAATACTTTTTACCATGAGTGGGTCTCCGAATACTTACTTGGAATACCTACTCCGAGTAGTTTATATTCCGAGTAGGATTATCATGGAAGAAATATTTCTGAATTAAAAAATTAAATGGTAAATTAATTTGTGGATTTAATTTAATTTTGATTGTTCTAAACATTGAACGGGGGTAAATTGATAAATAGCAATATCTATATATAGATTACAGGCATGCTATGTGGTTAGCTAAAGAGGTATTATATCACATGGTGGATCATAGTCTTGGGTGCATCCCCATGTAAGAGTATATTTTCTAGTCATCAAAGGTGTGTTTATATTCCACTGCCCAGTAGGAGCCTTGAAACGAATGTATTTGCTTAGCTGCGCCCAGCAGGGGTCAGACCCTGTATTTACTTTCACAACCCTGCTGGGTACTAAACCAATGACATATGGTAAGTTTACAAAATCTCTCAAATGGTTATTAAACAGTTAGGTCTGGGGACAGGCTATAGTAGTCACAGCTTGAGGAGAGGAGGGGCAAACTTTGGCTCCAGATTGGCATTCCCGGTGAGATGATAAAATTAATTAATTCCTAAATAGCAATATCTCTATATAGATTACAGGTATCCTATGTGGTGGTGTCACAGTGGCTAAATGCTCACTTGGGGTGCCACAGTCGGTGTATCTGATATATATATATGTGTGTGTGTGTGTGTGTGTGTGTGTGTTTGTGTGTGTGTGTGTGTGTGTGTGTGTGTGTGTGTGTGTGTGTGTGTGTGCATATCTGATTTCTCAATTCCAATTCCAATTCAAGATTTCTAAATTCTAATTCCAATTCAAAATTTCTCAATTCCAATTCCAATTAATTTTTTTTAAATAATCAATTCCAATTCCGGAATTGGAATTGACCCCATGTCTGATAAGTAATATTCATAAGTAATTATCGTGGTAATAAAAGTATGATTGTTGATTACAAATATGAAAATCGATTATCACAATACATTAAATATATAGCTGAATTGTTCTTGCCTACATTGCTGGATGCATAATTTTTCCTCAAGTTTGAGTTTATTTTTAAAATAGCCAGGTATTTAATAAGAATAATATGTTTTTTGAATTTGCTTGAACAATATATATACAATATTGGCTAACAATTTGGCTGTAATTAAGGATTATGTCCTCATTAATTTCAACTGGAAATACCAGAATTATATTGTCCTCAGCGAATGGATTTAATTTTGAATAGTTTAAGGAATTCCACCACGTTACAAACGATTCCGAATATCTACTAACTGGAGGACCTGTAACTAGATAATGACTCATATCATCTAAATTAGTACAGTATACATATTTGCAATGGTTAGTATGTACTACTTTTCTAACATAAATACATCCATTACATGGCAGAATTCTATTGAAAAGACTGCAAAAAGGTTTTCCTGCACACCTTAAACGGGGCTATAAATATCGATGCCAGATGCTGTGATCTGTGTCATACAAATTCTCCTCTCTAATTGGTATGGCACATCAGGCAAAGCACTTACCTGGATCCGCTCATAATAAGTAGATTTCAATCAATAAAAATAAGAAAATGTCTTCCAAGGCAATACCTCTGTTTTGCGGTGTTCCTCAAGGCTCTGTTATAATACCACTATTGTTTACTCTGTATACCACAACACTAAACTCATTTATTCATAGCCACAAATTAGACCATCATTCATATGCAGATGAAACCCAAGTATACATATCTTTATCTACAGGAGACATTGATATTTCACTTAATGATAAACTATAAACTTAGGCTCAATACCAACGAAACATATTTCATCATTATAAGTACATCCAGACAACGCGGCAAACTTATTCATTTCAAACTCTGCACTATTGCCTATCAAACTCTTTTTTCTGGAGAACCTTCATATCTATTTTCCATGCTTTCTTTAGCACCAAAGCCAAGAGAACTCCATTCATCTGGTTTTCACTTGTTGTCTATTTCCAGGGTTAAAACTCATACGGGGACTCATGATTTTTCAGTTGTTGTCCCTACTCTTAGGAATTCACTCCCTGAACATGTTAAGTCATCAAATAGCACAGTTTCTTTCCGTCACCATTTGAAAACTCACCTTTTCAGACTCGCTTATCCTTCCTAAGTTTCTTTTCCATCTGATCTTTGTTGATTAACTTTGCATCGTACTTGTTCTATTAGTTTGCCCATCCCCTCCACTAGGTGCGCCACTGAGCTCAATTATTTTCTAGGAAATTGGCGCTATAGAAGTTTTTGTAATTATTATTAATTATTATTATTATTATCTCGTGAGGCATATTAATGGCATTACTGGTGTTCGAATTTGTATGTATTTCCAGTATAATACTTTGGGTTATGTACCGAGTAGATATAAAGCTGGCGAGTGTAATGGCTCTAACACTATATATTATATATATATATATATATATATATATATATATATATATATATATATATAAGAGAGAGAGAGAGAGAGAGAGAGAGAGGTCTGCTGACATGTATGTACTCTATGTAACTAAATTTTTGCATTTCTAATGTATGTCTCCATAAGCCAGGTATAGGCTGCCTAATTCTCAGATGGTCTATAAAGGAACAATTTATTTTATATTTATTGTTAAGTTCATCCAGACTCAGAGTCCAGCATGTCTTCTACATATCTAATTCCACTTCTGAACCGACATTTCCACAATACTCTGTTATGGTTAACTGAGATGATTCTATTGAACCATATGTTTTATTTCTGATTTCCAAGATTGTGTTGGGTTTATTGTTGCGTAAAGTGTTTAGATCATGCATAATATTTCAAAAATATTTGGGTAGCTTTTTAAATTTGTTTTTGCTTATTCCGGTGCATCTCAACCTCTACTGCAGTACATGGGTCAACTAAGAGTAATACAGCGAGGCTGTTTATTATTGTAACCTTTCCTTTGAGCGATAGATTAGTTTACTTCCACATATTAAAAATGGTCCTAATTTTTTAAATTCTTGGTTCAAAGTTATATTTTACACTTTCTACTTCAGCTTTACATATATTCAGTCCTAGAAAGTGAATTGATCCATCAGTCCAAATTTAGATTATAATCATTCTTGGAGCGTTTCGTAAATGCTTGTGTTTTCTCTACGTTGGTCTGAAGCCCTGCAATTAGTTCAAAATTGTGCAACATATCTTTTACATATTTCATTGGTTCACAGCTCTCCAAAATGAGGGTGGTGTCATCCGCCAATTAACTAATTTTAATTTATTTAGACTTCAGTTTTTACCTTTAATGGGTTTTGCGTGTCTTATATTGATGGCTAACATTTCATCAACCAGCCAAAAAGGCAGAGACGCATACCTCTAAATATATGTACAATGTCAGATAGGTAGCCATTGTTAAGAAAATAACTTTTAACATCAGTATAAATAATGCGAACCTACTTTCGAAAAATGTCGCGAAAATTTAAAATTTCTCCCATATTTCATTCAGAAAGCTCCAGTGTCGAATGCCTTTTCGAAATCGATCAACAAGAGAACAGTATACTTGTTTTTGGCTTTGGAGTAGTTTATTATATCAATTATCATTCGTACATTTTCTCCAATATAACGGCCTTTTATATATGCTGATTGATCGTTATTGATCGATGGCAATATACCACTTATATGTATGGCTAGTAGTTTTGTGATAATTATATAATCTGTTATAAGAATTGTCAACAGTTTCTATCCTTATCTTATTGGGGAATCAATTTAAGGATTCTTGTTTACTAAATATATTACTAAATGTATTATGTCCTTCCAGAAATATTTAAAACAATCTGCTGGGAGACCATCTATTCCAGGGTTTTTACCATTTTTTAATTTGCTTACCGCTTCAGTTCTATTTTCAACAATACCATTTTTGGGGAAAAGGTTAAAACATTAATCCACAAACAATTCAAAACATATTCTTTCTTTAATAACATTTATCACGGTGTGTCAGATTCGATACTATTTTGATAAAAGTGAATGCCTAAATGTGATTATTAGTAAATATAGCTGCATATTCCTTTAATTTCCTATCTCTTTTTTAACAAATTAAAAGCTTGTGTGTGTGTGTGTGTGTGTGTGTATCCGTTCCGTCAAACCGCCGTATTATTCGTGACGTCACGTGCAGCTTGACTAGCATTGGCTGCAGCCGATCACGCCATATCACGTGGCTTTGATATCTGCGCTGCATGAACTTGGTGCTCTCACTAGTCGACTTCTGGCTGTTGTGATTGTACGTCATTTGTGATTTTCTTTTAATCTCTTAATCCCTTCATACTAATTATGTCGACCAAAAAAAGAAAGTGGTTGGATGAATACGTACAATATGGATTCACGTGTATAAAGGAACGCGATAGAATTCAGCGTCCTCAGTGCATGATTTGCCCTGCCAAGTTGAACAATTCTAGTCTAACACCGGCAAAACTAAAGGAACACTTCCTAAAGCTGCATGGAGATGGGAAATACAAGGACACAACGCTTGCTGAATTCAAGGTGAAGAGAGTCAGATTCGATGATAGGGTTACTTTGCCTGTTCTCGGCTTTATACCTATCGACAAACCGATCCTCACAGCATCGTACGAAGTTGCGTACCTGATCGCAAAGCAGGGCAAACCACACACCATTGGTGAAACACTCGTAAAACCAGCTGCATTGATGATGGCGAATATCATGCTGGAAAAAGATGCTGAAACTAAGTTTTCCTAAATTCCCCTTTTAAATGACACTATCAGCAGCAGAATAGACGACATGAGTGATGACATCTTGGTTAAAGTAGTTGCAGATCTGATTTCAAGCCCAGCAAAATTCAGCCTCCAACTCGACGAGATCACCGACGTTTCCATTCTAAGCCAGCTTGTTCTGTATGTGTGCTATATGAAAGACGACGTGATAAAGGAAGATTGTTTATTTTGTAAGCTTCTTACAACAACAACCAAGTCGATGTGAAAAAACTCGTGGATGACTTCTTCAGAGACAACAATCTTTCGTGGAATATGGTTTCTGCAGTTTGTTTGGACGGAGCTCCAGCCATGCTGGGACGACACTCTGGTTTTGGAGCCCTGGTGAAATCCGATGCACCACACTTCCTTGTTCCACACTGTGTTCTGCACAGGCATGCGTTGGCAACAAAAACCTTGCCTCCAAAACTGGTAGAAGTATTAAAAATTGTAGTTGAATGTGTGAACTACGTGCGAAATAGTTCTATGAAGCACCGCATCTTCAAAGAGCTGTGTAATGAAATAGGTTCTGAATTTGAGGTACTTCTGTACCATTCTAATATTCGGTGGTTATCCAGGGGAAAGCTGCTGAATCGTGTTTTTGCCATACGTGTGGAATTAGCCCTGTTTTTTCGAGAGTACCAACATTATTACGCAGATTCCTTCGAATATTTCTCATTTTGGGCTACATGGCTGATATTTTCGATGTTCTCAATCATCTCAATCGGTAAATTCAGAGTGGTGGAGTCAACATCATCGAATCGGAAGAAAACCTGAAGGCTTTAAAAAAACTACCTAAGATCGAAGACGTGTTTGGAATTGGAGACATCTCTATACCTGGGGATCTGATACAAGCAATTTCCATGCTCTTAGATGAGCTCGCAGTCTTTTGGTGGATACGTCCCCACTAGATAGACATATCCATAATGGGTGAGATAGCCGTTCACATTTAGTGTTGGGACAGCAGATGTCAAAGATGAATACCTCTATACGAAATCATTAAACTTCAGCAGAGCCAGCTTCAACAGCAACTCTTCAGAACAACAACGCTCTCAACGTTTTGGTACCACACCCTCTTACTGCTAAGAAAGCCCTTGAGATACTCACACCATTTGTTACAACGTATCTTTGCGAGCAATCCTTTTCGAGGTTGGTAGATATTAAAACTAATAAAAGGAACATACTTTGTTGCGAAAATTATATGAGAGTGGCACTTGCCAAAGCGAAGCTGCGCATTTCTGAACTTGTATCTGAAAAGCAACAGCAAAAGTCACATTGATTAGCAAAAAATATTAATTGAGTTCTGTTTTTGTGCGAAATTCATGTTTTCTTGGTTTTGCTCTTTGAACAGAGTGATTTTGTGTGCAACTGGTGCATGGTTCATTTTATGCACTAATAAAATATATACCTATGTTTCAAAGAAATCATATTTAATTTTTTCAATTACGAAGGGTTCGGTGAATGCACTGATGAAGCTTGCAATAAGGTTAAGAACCACTGCTTTATAAGGAAACCTGCATTAAACGATCACCTATGTTCTGCGTTAAACGACCACATTCTCTGGATCAGTCGTTTCTTTTCTAATGTAAAGTAACCTGACTTAAGTGACCATTGTTGTTTCATAGCCGTATATACTGATCATATGACAATCGCTTCTCCCACATTATAATTGGGAAACAAAAGACTGTTTTGTAATAACAATCATCGAAATTAACCAATTATCAATGTCTTTGAAATGTTTCTGTCTTTTATAATCTATCATCGTGTCACTGTTGACTAATTGTAATTCTGAAAAACACCAATTTGTTTGAAAAATATGTATTAATACAGGTAAATGAGTATTCTGTTAATATTCATAATAATTCCATGCAAGTATTATCTACGTGTGTTTGTAATATGGCGAAAGATGAGCGGAAATTAAGAAAATAGTTGAACTTACAAGAACTACAGTCGTATTCAGTATGATTTGGTTGAACAGCTGCATTCACTGTGCAAGTGATTTTAAAGCGAAAAGCTGAATTTCTTGATTCATATGACGATGCGTAGACATGTGACAACTATACACATGTCTCTGTGCAATCACCAAACATAGAACTGAACAAATTCCTATCTGTGCCCAAGCCCTATAAAGAAAAGGCCTTGGAATTCGGCGAGCAACTGCACATCGAGATATTCAAAATATTCAAATGATGATGGGATATTCTCATCGCCGGCATGATAATATGCTACAATCTGTGGCGAATGTGTTAGTGTCAACCCATATACCTTGACCAGCTGGAAGGAGAAGCTTCTCGATGTGATCGTCGTGACATCTACAGCTTCAACGAAACAGGCTACTTTTATCGCATCCTTCCAGATCGTGCACTAATATTGAAATCTGACACGTATGAAGGTGGCAGATGCTTCAAATGGCGATAACTTTATGCAACATTTCCGGAAATTTTACGTCACTGGCAAAGCTAAAAAAACCCGGTGTTTCAGTAACCGCAAAATATTCTGCCATTCGTCTGAAATTCACGTGGAAAATCGACCACAATGCCTAGATGACGAGTGATATTTTTAAAGATTACATGAAGAAGTTAAACATCAAAATGACACGCAGGGAAGGCGCAACTGCAGACAACTCTTTGGACGATCTTCCTGAGGCAGACTCCGCACATGATCTAGTGATTTCAGATATCATGGCGATGCAAGACATCGTGGCCCTGCAAGCATATTCCCATGCAACAGCCAGGGCGACCTGTATGCTGACATGTCAGCAGTTGCTGATATAACAATGCAGGGCAGATATTCCATAAAATATAGAGCCAAATAATATTTAAAAAACACAATATAAACAACAAAGCAAATAAACAAACAAGCACAAACGTACAATAAACAAAGAAAGTATCCTTGATAGATTAATGTGATTTGATATTAGTTCCCTGATCTAGTAAGATAACTACAATAAAAATGCAAAATACATGAATATTTCTCGCGTGATTTGTTTTATTTTTGTGTGTTGTCATTAAAAGACAACCTATCTTTAAAGACCACGTAAAGTGGACTTCATTTTTGGTGTTAGTTTTGGAAATGATCAATTATAAAATATATCTATAACCAGTTAAATAGATACGATGTTTAAGACGTTGTTAATAAATTGTTTGGAATGAGTTTTATAAATGGGAGCCATTGATGCGCAATTTTAGTGAGTTTACTTTTCTTTTCTTAGTCATGAAGCATCTAAACATTCAATAGTGGATTATGTTTTCTTTCTAATTGACGTCTGTCGCCAGTTTATGGATCCCACGCCGTTATGTGTCACAATAAAACTTTTCCGACATGCCTTTCACATTCCTCTGTCATTATCCCACCAAAAGAACTAATATTCATTGTACACTATAAGTACTCATTTAACTAGATATGTTTCCTTCAGTCTTCAGACATTGTGTGGATACACTGACTCTATTTTATAAACCAAAATCAAGATAGCAATCTAAGGATTAAACTTTGTAATTACAATTTTGACTCTTTGAGAAAGATTAAGCTATTGTTAATTGTTATACATATTAAGTATCAAGGTCCTTTAATAATGATCTTAATGTTCTCAACAATCCAAATATTATATTCCAGTATTATACTAATTATAATTACGTTGATAGTGATTCCCAGCAATGACATGCAGAAAATCTTTTTAATGGAACATATAACGGCTGGGGATATATAAACGTCCATGATAATCCCAAGTTAATCATATACTAGTATTTTGTCATTTAGTGGTGATTCAACCATATACATGTCACATTCATATTATAATGAATTAGTTTGTCTAAACCAATCAGAATATAGTTAGAATGCTTAAATCATTTTGTGTAAATAAACGTTTGTGAAATAAAAATTAAATCACTACAGTCGACTATCTTTGTCGTTAATAATGAAGATGATGATTTGTTTGTACAACTAAAGTGTGCTGGTATCTAATGTATCTTATTCGAGAGAACATCACGTCAGATACATTAAATATTAAGATTACCAGTTTACTGGGTATCATTAAGAAAGTAAATATTTGCCGTATGAAAGTTTATCAGATTAATAACTGACATAGAAAGTAGGCAAATTTAGTAGCGTGGCATAAGGCGGCAGCTCTCTGTATGGTAGTGTTATAAAAAAATAGTTCAATTAAATATAAACTTATTGGGGTGTTTGAGTACAACTATTGAACATACACATACACGCATGCACGCCCCCCCCCCACAAACGCGCACACACACACACACACACACACACCTCTCTCTCTCTCTCTCTCTATATATATATATATATATATATATATATATATATATATATATATATATATGAGATGATAATGATGATTGGTGTCTTACGGCCGCCTTTGTGCATATGGTAGGCTAAATGGACCAAGCGACCTGCAAAGGTAATGCAACGAAATCAACGATGAAACACCCTTCCGATGTGCCCACGCCGAGATTCGAACTCAGGTACTAGTGATCTATGGTTCAACGGCTACATACAGACCACGCAGTCACCCTATATATATATATATATATATATATATATATATATATATATATATATATGAGCTCAGAGTGTTAGCGGTTAAGCGCGTTGCACTTTGTTCTTCGTTGGATTTCCTCTAACCACCAAGAGTTAAACAACATTCATCCATTCTAACCACCAAGGATAATTAATAGGTTTGATCCCATCTAAATGTCCAAACCTAACTTGTCCAAACATTACTTTCTCGGCTCATAACATCGTGGGTGGATGACTACATTAATTGACGCTGCCGTCTTCATTAAAAGCGGAGGACGTTAAAATACCCTGAGTATATATATAATACATTCTTGCATGGACAACCCTCGAGGTATTACGGCTCCATTTTTCCGTAATGATCACCCGTGAATGGTTAGGGAGGAGAATACGAACAGCCACTCAATAAAAGGGACCACGCTGGAAACAAGTGCTCACACTTTCGTGTGCTATCTCTATTTCATAAACATAGCTAATAGATAATAAAACGAAATATTTGGGAGATGAGTCGCTGAGGCTTTTTGTTCTCAGCCTCCAAATTACGTTTGCAAAACACTACTCAGCCAGTGTTCGTACTGCGGTCACGTGATTACATAGCTCGCGTCCATTTTATCTTTTGGTAAATTTTTCCGCGTGGTGAGTCGTAAATAATTAAATATTGTAATCTTTCTCTGCGAAGACTTCCTTATTTATGACAGATACCTCTTAATAAGTAACCTATAGCCGAATGTGTATAATTTGCCGTTTTAGCGGGATGCTGATTTTCGTAAACGCCATTTATGGCATTTTCGACTGGCATGTTGCTGTTAAGATTAAGATCATTCTCGAATTGGCGAACTCGATGCGCTATTTCAAGTATTTGAGATAGATTGTGATATTTTTTATTTAGCAGTAGGTCTAGCTGGTCTCTCCTCTTGCAGTCCGATGTTGAGTTTATAGCTGGTAATGTTTCGTTTATATTGTCAGTTCTGTCTCCAGGTGAGCTATATTGATTTTGTTTTCATCACTTGTTGATCATTGATGTTGCTAGTTTTGTCTAGACATTAGACTAGTGAGTGGTGTCATGATGGTTAGATAGACTAGTTAGCTACAAATACAACTGGTTCATAAATAATGAAATCGGAAATGGGATTGTAGATTATATGATATCGTATGTTTGTGATAGGTGGCTTCAAATTGTTTTCCCGTTAGTGCGGTCTAGGTCCATTTTGGACACGTGCACGCGAGGTTAATGGAATACTTGAGCATATATATATATATATATATATATATATATAATTAAAAAAAGAACGCTTATGTTTTTTTTACATCAAAAGTTCGAGAGTGGTGTGCTGTACTAATTTTGTTGAATCCAGGATAAAACACACTGCCGACAAAACCGCTGAATGTTAGTGGTTGTTTTTCAATTGTAGTGGCCATATTGTAACAACCATTTGTATGTGTGTTAATTACTGTCAATTAACCCTAACCCTAATTCCTATATTCAGGGGGTTATGTCCACAGAGAGTTTTGTCCGGCTAACAATTTTGTCTGACCACCCACCACACAGTATTACACAGTCCACAAGAATGCTCAAAGGACATTTTAATATCTTGTCTGATAAATGACAATTATTATTACCACACTGTTTAAGGATATATATATATATATATATATATATATATATATATAAAATGTTTCCTAAAAAATTTGAATTAAAACTAAATAATTACGCTCTTAATTTTGATTTGAAACGTTCCAAGCAGAATAATATTTGAATCTTGCATAGGACTACCTGATGAAATTTATGGTAGAGACTATTGCCTGTTGGACAAGGTCATGTGTTGTGAACTTTATGTTCACATTAAGGAGACATGTGCCAAATTCAGAGATAAATCAATTAATAGTTCAATATTGTTACTATGAAATGCATCACATTACTCAGGTTTAAAGACTTGTCCTCCTCACTTGGCCTTCTGGATAAGTCACGTTCCTGTTGATTCCTCAAAATGGGTAATGTTTTGCAAAATTAATTCTCATCTTCAGGAACTAATAAATTTATTGAGACACACATATAGTCGGTTAATTAATGCTGCAACAATTATAAAATAAGTTTAGAATTTTTGGAATGTATGTCATATTCAGTGGATAAACCCTTAACAGCTGTCTTAGTTCAGTGAAAGATTCCTGCTTCTAAAGTACTATTGTCAGGATACAAAGTCTACCCCCCCCCATATCATGGCCATGAACAAGAGCTATCTCCTCATTCTTGCTTCACTTGTATATCAATGAAGTATATTTTAAGTGTTTGTTACAGTTTCTGGGTTTGTAAATGGTGTTGTTTCCATTATAAATACATATAGGTCGATTAATTTGTGCATGATATCAGTGAATGTTTCTGATAATGACTGTCTTGTATTTAACCTAGAAATGCTAAAGATGCGCATTACTATGAAGAATGTACAAAGTTTGGAATCAGTGAAGAAAGCGCGTAGACGTCAGGCAGATGCTCGCTGGAGGGCTAATGTTACAAGATGCTATGAAACATTGAAGCACATCATACCTGTATACAAACGAGCATCCCAGCACCAAATATCAAAGGTATTTTAAATAATATGGATAAACCCTTTATAGGGGAAACTTAAAAAGTTTGTAAAATTTCTAGTATTTTCAATAGATTCATAAAATGTAATGTATCATTATTTTTATCATTATTATTATATAATCCGTGTAGGAGATATCTCATTACAAAACTGGTTATAGTTCAATGTAATATTATAAATAATTTGTTAATTGATTAAATAAATATCTTTATACAGAGGCATAGCCAGAAATCAAGGTTTTGGGTGTGCAAAAAACAAAACTTATGTGCACAGGCTGTGCATGGTTAAACTCGCCATATTTTTAGAAAACTGGCGGTGCTAAACATGGCTTCATGGCTGGCTGGCTAAGCCTATGATTTTGCCTGTTGATTGAAATAATGATGAGATGGAAATATTAGGCTGTTGTTTAAAACATTAAGAGTCTGTTTGATCTGATGTAAGTTCAATTATTCAGTTAAAAATATGACTGTATTTAAAAGGTAATAGCTATCAATGAAGAACTTAAAACATAAAATTGGCTACAGATAAATAATAAGATGAAATAAAACATTGGCTGCTGAAAAGAAAGAGTACATATGGTTGTTAGGATGAAAGTAAATCAATTTAAGTTAATTTGGTAACATTTGCATCTTTTACAGTTAATGTCAAATGTTGGAAAAATTCTATCTTTAATCTGTTGGCTAGATGAATGTCTGTGTTTATTAATATGCCTTTAATATGCCATCTTATAATATATTTGTGATAGCACTTTGTAATAAAACCACACAATGAATCAGTATTAATTAAACGTAAAGGCTATTGGACACAAATCTTAGAGGAAATAGAATAATCATATTGATGAGAAAACTGTTCGTTAATTAACAAAGATGGATGGAATAAAATCTATGGCAAGAGCATTAAATATCATTAGACAGTTATTAAGTCAAATATTCCTTGCTACAGCTTTAATATAATTATCTATGTTGTTTCAATAGGCAACTATTCTACAAACAACCCACAAACACATGAACTTCTTGGAGAATATGCTTTCCAGTTTACTCATTGAAAAAGGTAAGGTGGCTTAAGGATTCTGAATGAGGCTTGAGTTATTCTCTAGTGTTGATTAAGTGATGTGTTTGGTTTCCACGAGATATAAAGTAGGGCTGTTATGTCATAACATACATCTTACATAATATTTTAATCAATACAAGAGTGAGTGAGTGATTGAGTGAACATTTCAGTTAGTGGGTACATTAGTATGTCTGCAAACATGCATGCCAGGATATCTACATATTTGGATGTCAGGGGCGTAGTAAGGAGTATCACTAGTATATAATGTGTACAATTTCAGCTAACATGTACAAGTTAGATGATCCGACTGGATACTCCAAGGCTGAAGTGAAAAAGATAAAGGAACAGTTTATGGCCAAACAGACGGATAATGTGGCATCAAGGTACATTTGTTAATTCAAGTAGTCTGTGTCTGTCCATTCTACATTGACCTTTGTCTGCTTCCTTTGTGATGATCAATTGATTAATGGTGAGATGTGATAATTTTGTGTTTTATTTCTCAGTAAGAGGGTAAAGAAGAGTTTTCTCAAGAAAGCCAGGCACTGTCCAGTTGGTTTTGATGGTGGTACCTGTGATCAAGTAGAACTGTCTGAATCAGGAACTGTTACTTCCTTGCCTGAAAACGAATCTGTGAAACAAGAAACAGAGCAATATCAGTCAAGGTCTGTTAATGTTGTGTGTTGTTATTACAGTCAGAATCCATTAATCCGGACATCGTTTATCTGACAAATCCACCATCCAACATATTATAGCCTGTGAAGGATTTAGCTTCATTATAAATGACTCTTTAATCTGACAAAATCATGTTCCATGTTCTGACTCTGACACTTCATTTCACCAACAGAATGCAACATTTTAATATAAAATTACCACGATAATCCAACAACATGAAAATATTGCCAAATATTTCCGCTGGTTCAGTCATGCAAGACACACCAATATGTTGTTAGTAATGGTTCATTAATCTGCCCACCCACAATAATTGCTGTATCGTAATCAATTACAATCATCCTCAACCATATACACCGACACATATGATGCTTCCATTGCCTGTGGCTATCTCATAGCCAATCATAACCATTCATGGCTAATTACAAACACAAATATGTAATCTTTCCAATGAGTAGATCATGAGTTAATCTGATGGACTAAGTGACACAAGTATTTCTTTATAGTGTCTGTAATTAACAAACATCAAAATGATCAATGGCTTCAATGCCATTCCATATCTTGCGCACAGTTATTGAATATAGGCTTAAATACTGAGGTATATCTTTATGATTTAAAAATGTGTGACATAGACTACCGGTATGTCACAGACTCGATATTCCGACATTCTCGTTTATCCGACATATTATCATGTGACAAACCTTGTCGGATTAACGGATTCTGACTGTATATATAGTTTGATTAAAAAACCTATCTGATAATGCAGAAATAATTTCTTTATTTTATTTGGAGTAAGTTCATCTTTAATGACATATTACTAAAATATAACATTACCTGGATGATTTTGAAAAATAATAAGATAACCATGCTATTGTATTTATTAATATGGATGACTGGTTTGTTTTTAATGGGAAATATCAATGATAAATGAATGTTTATCTGCGGATTGAATTCCTAGTACAACTATTTAAATACAATATTTTTTACCAGTTTTGACAATGTTACTTGTTTCTGGGAGTACCTCACTGCTGTGCCTTTGAAAACATATTGTTCATTCATTCTTTCATACACTCAATTATTTTTCACTCACCCAATCTAACACACCCGATCAATCCACTCACCCATCCACAGATTTTCCTGCTCACTTATTCACTAACTCACCCACTGACTGTCACTGATTAAAGACTATACTGTTTATAATTGTATTAAAAATCAAAGGGAATTTCATGCTCTTCGGTCCTAATAAATTGTCGGTGCTACTTTCAATGTATAGAATAACCGGATAATCAACAAATAGAAAATTGTATATTTTTTTAAATAATTTTTTATCACAATGTACAGCAATATATCAGCTGAGAACCAGTGTACAAAAGACACAACCTCTAGCCACAGTCTGACTGAGGTGTATAAACGTGATAATAGATGCATCAACTACAAGATGGAATGGAACAAACATACTGAAGGACTAACAAATGAACAGAGCTTTTCCTCCATCCTGGAAAAGGTCGCTACTCAGATAAAAGAGAATCAAAACAGGACAGGTGATAATGGTGATGATCCAACCTTGTTATTGTTCTGTTTGTTGTGATGTAATGTAATGTTTGTAGTTGTTTAGGGGCTTTGCATCAATAGTGTGGTGGACAAAGATGAGGTTAAGTGCATTGTTATGGTGCATAAGTATTATGGATTACTAGTACTACAAGAAACCAGAATACTTTGTCTTAGTAAATATGTACAGTGCTGCCATTATATACCCTTTAAAAAGTATTATACTTTTTATATATGTGCTTTTTATACTTTTTTTAGTCAAGATACATATTTAACACTTCCTAAACATAAATTTGGGATTATATTGTATGTAACTTATCAAATCATTATGTTTCATTTTCTTATGTATACAGAATATTTGTACATGTAGCTATATGCATAAATTAGTCATTTAACATGTGGCACATGCACTTGTTATATACCAGTAGGTTTTCTAAGTATGCTTTACATATTTAGGCCGTGACCATCACCTTTATACATTCTGTGTTTCTATGGGGATGTGACATGTTGGTGGATGAAGTGCCCTCTGATCAAAGTAAGTCTATTCGAAATATAAACTACCTGGTTATTATTATGTTAATTGTTTGCTATCATCAAAGTGCAGCAGATTTACCATACTCTTGAATGTTTATATGTTTTATAGTCATCTCAGTTCACTACTTTTTCAAGTTTACTTACTTGATCTTGAGTTCTTCTTGTATATACATGTTTAAGCTTATTGCATATATACATGTATTTTACATATGCTTCATTTGTCTACACTATATGTCCATTACTTTGAAATGTCACTTGATGTTTTGTTGATAATTTGGACAGTTTGTTACATTGTCACCAAATCTTATGAAAACTATTTTCTATGTGCGACCTAAGACGACATAAAATATCTTGAATATTGTAGATTTTGGCTATTATTATAAAATACTGCCCATAGTAAAACTATACAACAAAAGTAAATAATATACCATTGACAGCATGGCCACTTTTGATCAAAATTTACTATTGGGAGCATTGACTATATTCCATAATCTTCAAGATAGGTTTTTATGACCATTTTATCAAATTTATAGCATTTTGAGAAAATTATCAAATTAAGATAAATATTATCTGGTGTTGGTCATTTTGTAGTTCTATAAATATATATTGGTGATGACATAATTAAGTAGGTTTGTTCTTCTTATTGAGAGGTTTATGTTTTTGGTAGTCTAAAGATTTGGCTTGTGTGTCTTATAACATTCATAGCATGATCAGTTGTACTACATTTTGACATACTTTGTTACCTGTATTATCTGATACTGCTCATTTTCTGTTTAATAATATGAATAAAAACAATTAATTTCAGATTGAGATCATATACTGGCACTACTGATGGCAAATTACCATTCCACTGGAACACAGAATGTATTAGTGATGTGTACTGGATCTAAGTATGTAATGGTTATGCGAATGACAAAAATGGTATGTATTGCATAATTTTGATACTTTTTAATACTCTTTAAAAAGAACTTTATACCATTGTCAATTTTTTTTTATTATAGAAAATTAGGATGGCAGCACTGTATGTACCACATTTATCATATACCAAACTTCAGTTATATGGTCTCTCTATCTCCTTTTCCCTTTGTGTGTGTGTGTGCGCACATGCACACTGCAATTTTTGAGTAATTGAAATTATCTCACTTGGTATGCAGCAGAGAAATGTCAAACTGAAATATTCTCACCCTTTTGTATTCTTTGGAAGTCAATCGGATCTAATGTTTTCCCTTTAGTTATATAGTTCTGTGAATTATTACTGCAAAACATGTTTTACCATATAACTACCACAATATGTAATATGGAGATGGTTTGTAATTTAAAATTTCCCAGTGTGCACTAATTCTAATTAAATTAAACTTCCCAAATATTAAGAGAAAAGAAACTCACTTTACTGTAGTTTCAAGGTTTGAAGGCTAACTCTAGCCTGTTCTTGTGTTCCATGACTGAGGAGTCCTATACTCTTATACACTTCATACTGAGATGTTGGTGTCAGTTGATACAGGTATCTTGTTGTTGATCAGATCAATTAGAATTAACAAAGCCCTCATGGATGATAAAGAACAGAAGGAAGAAGAGGTGTTCACAAAGGACTGGCATACAGAACACTAAGGACCCATCTAGTGGCCCATCTCCAGAGAACAGAAGGTCACAGGTTGTACCTCTTTTGGAGAAGTCAGGTGTTATATTAACAAGTGGCAAAAGAAATGAAATAGACTTACAACGTGTACCCGATGAACTGAAGGTAAAAATCTGATTTGTTTTCTGATTTACACACACACACACACACACACACACACACACACACACACACACACACACAGTTATAATGTATTCAGAAACAAACAATTATGCAAATTGAAGTGCTCTGTATAGTTGGTTCGCTGTGATTCAATAGAACCCATGTTGCCATGTGTATTATGTTTTAGCCCCATTATACATTTGTCCATTGGAACTTATCATTTGACGTTTAGGTGAAAGCTGCTAAAGCCACCTAATGAATGGTGCTATGAGACAGGAATTTATGTTTTTAACAATATCTCGACTCATGATAATAAAACACTTTAATTTGTGGCTGTTTTCAGAAAGTGGACAGTTCTGAGTTTAGGTCAACTCGTACATGTACCATGTTGACTTCAGAACGCAGTAAGTTAGGTGAGACTGAAAATGGTGATGCTGAGAAGCTTACGGGTCTCACCGATAATCTAGATCAAGTAAGTGTTTTTTAAAGTAAAAATAAATGGCATCAGTTTATATTGGATCTAGTTCCATCAAAATCCTTTTCCTGTCACATCTAACTGGAGATTTTCCATGATAACAGATCTGAATGTCACTCATGCGAATATATTATTTTCAATTTTGGTTTCTGCTCATTTATTGAACATTTATGCAGAATTAATGGCATACCCATGTATTTTAGATTTGCAGTAAGTTTTGAAACCTTAGCGTTAAATGCCTAAAAGTATCTTAATTATCTCAATGCCATCATGAATAGTATCATCATCATCATCATCATGCAATAGACAAAACAATGTTTATTTAGAACAAATCATGAGATAAATGATAACTTTAATTATCATTGTGAAGCCATTAAGAATTAGATCTAATTAGATGATAGTTAACCCAGAAATGCTCTTGTTGGTATATTAGGGTTAGGTTAAGGTTATACACTTAGTGATAAAAAGCTTTTGATGGTTTTTATCATAGTAAAGCTACATAATAAAATTGAATTTCTTGTAAACAATATTATCATTGTATCTAGTAACGAGTTGCTTTTACATTCTTTAATAGTTCTGAAATAGCTAACTTTAATTTTGAAATATTAACACATAAACCTTTGTCTTTATAAGAAAAAGCGGCTATTAATTGTTATATTAATAAGGGTAATAGTATATTCAGATAAATGCTAGTTCCAGGTAATTATCTTGTATAAAGTGATCATCTCTGGTTCAGTGGATCTGATTTTTGCTGGATATATTATACTTGTTGTATTACAGAATGGTGTCGGAGGAGATGTCACCTCACATATCAAGTCTAATGGGTCAGTTAATACCATCTCGAACCAGCCTACACCAAGTAAAGGGATGACATCTTTCAACCCAGTGGATTCTAGCTGCTTTACACCTGTCAAACTGCCATCGGTGTTTATTGATTGTACACCATTAAAACTAGATAGTGGTGTTGAAGATCAGGTAGACAAGAGATCTATGTGTTTTTGTTTTAATGTACTGAGTCACTATTTAGGTCAGTAAGCTGAAAATCCAATAACTAATAATCAAGAACTATTTAATGCAGGACCAGAAAAATCAATAGCCTGAAACTTGTGGATTTTGTCTTCGGGCTAGTGACTTGTCTAAAATACTAGTCTGATCAGGCTACTGCCATTTTTAGGCAAAATATGTGCCAGTTTTGTGTTTATTTTTGGTGTAATGGGTTTTAGTTCTTTTTGGTGCTCTTCATGATGGAAGAAATGCACAGAAATTCTATGGTATTATCACATCAAGAACTTTATGAAAATGCACTAATAAAGCTGAGGTTCCAGATATGCAGTATGTGAATGTAACGTTGTGGTATATAATTTTGAAAGTTGTATATTGCCTAATATAGTATGATTACTTGGATGTAACTGGGGGGGGGGGATTGATTGGCATTCAGATGATAGATGTTAATTATAGAATATCAATTATGTGGTCACAATTACTGTTTTATGGTTTTTCAAAAGTTTTGTGATGACTTCCTGATTTTGTAAAAATAAACTGATGAATTAAAACAATGGTTCACAGCAAATGTTGCAATGTAACATTTGAATATTTGTATGAATATTAGGTATACAAAGGGTGCGGTTCTTGGGTACATTCAATTTAGGTTGACATTAACTCTAGACATGCCCAACTTTATAATCCGGCATTCTCTATTGACTACAGCACACTTTTGCCAGGCCTAGTAATTTTTAGGGCTAGTAAAAATATTTGTTGGACTAGTGGATTTAAATTTTACTAGCCCAGGGGCTAGTTAGGTATAGAAATAGTCTTCTGGCTCTGGATAGTTGAATAACAATGGAAACAACATTATTTGGTGTTGGATAATTATCATATAGAACACACCTTTATCATAACATATAGACAACTGATACATCCAACTGTAAATATATATATATATATATATATATATATAGACCAGCACACTACAATATTTTATGTGCTACTAGGCTAGTACTGCATTATTATTATTATTATTATCAAGTTCTGTGGATTTCCGAATTTTCATTTCCGTGAATCGTGCAAATTCAGTTTTTGGAGATTATTCTTGTTTTCATTAGCATAATATAGGAGTATAATGATAAATATAATGTATTTTGACAAATGGTATTGTTTTTATATGGCACCTTCAACTAGGTATATTTTACAATATCTGTTCCCAGGCTACTTGTGAATGGATAGCACCAAGTCTAATCTGTGAGGAACCACTCTCAGCCTCTGATGAAGATGATGATACAAAGCCAGCTAATAATATGTCTACTGAAAGGTATCTTAAATGACACACATCCCATCATCCATCTCACAGTGTCTTTTAGGATCAGCTAGTCAACCTCTGATGATATTCACCTCATTTATAATAATAATGATGATAATAATAATTATTATTATATTAGTGTTTATTTTCTCCCAGCCATAAAGATCAGGTAACTCCTGTGTGTCAAAGATACAAATCTGATGTGACCACGCCAAAGAAGAAGAATTTATATGATGAAGAGAAACAACTGATTTTGCCATCGTTGTCACCACAGATACTGTAAGTAGTTGTAATATATGACAGAGAAGAAAATATTAATAAAACATTTGATAAGAACTGATACATGATGTAATAATGATGTACTATTACAACAGATACAAATACTAGTACTACCATTGTTACTTCTGCCAATAATAATAATAATAATAATATTACTACTATTACTACAGATACAAATACTAGTACTACCATTGTTACTGCTGCAATAATAATAATAATAATAATATTACTACTATTACTACAGATACAAATACTAGTACTACCATTGTTACTGCTGCCAATAATAATAATAATAATAATATTACTACTATTACTACAGATACAAATACTAGTACTACCATTGCTACTGCTGCCAATAATAATAATAATAATAATATTACTACTATTACTACAGATACAAATACAGTACTACCATTGCTACTGCTGCCAATAATAATAATAATAATAATATTACTACTATTACTACAGATACAAATACTAGTACTACCATTGTTACTGCTGCCAATAATAATAATAATAATAATATTACTACTATTACTACAGATACAAATACTAGTACTACCATTGTTACTGCTGCCAATAATAATAATAATAATATTACTACTATTACTACAGAAAACAAGTACTACCATTGCTACTGCTGCCAATAATAAAAATAATAATATTACTACTATTACTACAGATACAAATACTAGTACTACCATTGTTACTGCTGCCAATAATAATAATAATAATATTACTACTATTACTACTGATACAAATACAAGTACTACCATTGCTACTGCTGCCAATAATAATAATAATAATAATAATATTACTACTATTACTACAGATACAAATACTAGTACTACCATTGCTACTGCTG